>CP135531.1:12503064-12517114 GCA_032402905.1 Khaya senegalensis | reverse complement strand
CTGACGCTAAAATAGGCAACAGATCCTAATAAAGAAAGGGCAAAACAGAGTTTTGTGAGAGACCTTAGATGCACCCTGAGAGATCATCTGAACATTGACCCCACTTTTTCGAAGAACGCGGAAAGCCTGCCATTAACATTTAACCAGTCAATTAAAACATTGGACCTGAAATTACATAATGAAAAAGAAACAGCAAGATGATGGAGAAACATTTAGTCAAGCTTGAAAACACATCACATCACTCTCAAATTATCCTATTAGTTTCTCCTAGAAGGCAAAACTCATGCCAATTCGCATTAAATTTCCAGATTTACATGAGAACGCAGTACAATACCGTGGATACAGGCCTAGCAAATAATATTTTTGTGCAAGTTTTATGATATGGCCCTTTTTTTAACAATATTCAACCACACCCCATAGTTACAATTGAACTAGGACTTGTTCGTGAATTTTTCACCTACAAAGGCCCTCACAATGAGATGGATACTTGTCAATTTCATTAAAACAAGGTGAATTGTTAACAATGTTTCACCATAAAATATAGAGTACTAGCAGAACATTAAAGACAATATTTGCAATCTCCCAGAAAGATATCATGTAAGACTGAGGACTCTTCCTACGCAATAATAAAGAGAATACTGAACCTTCTCAAGTATCAGTGACGATCTTTGGACATTGCCAATTAGAGAAATAATTGATCTGTGCTGAAGGAGATTGACAACTGCAATTTTCTCAAGTTCTTCCACGACATGGTCAAGTTCCTGATTAAAGCAGATATAATACCCAATATTAGATTCAAGAGCAAACAGTCAAATAAAACTAATTGAATCATATCAGGTACAGAAACTGTAAATCATCAAGCTAAATTATAACACATGGAGAAAAACACCATAAGCTTGCCTGCTGAATTAACTCTCTGCTCCAAAGCTTAGAAGGATCCAATGTCAAGGAAATACTGACTTCACTAGTAGCAACAACATCCACCGAAATGCCCAAATCTTCAAAGATTGAAAATACCTGCAAGCACAAGAAAAATGATTAAACAGTCAATGTATGCCAAGAGGACAAAAGGCACCAGCACCAGCATCAGCATTCTTACCTTTGCAAGGAAGCCAAATTGCCCAAGCATGCGAGTACTAACAATATCCAACATGGTAACATTACGTTTCAAAACGATGCTAGTTAGTACTGCCTGCAGTCATCAAATAAGAAGATTAACACTGTTTTAATTCTCTGTCAAGCAAGCAGTAAGCTAATAATCTGATTACAAACCTTACTCATATCTCTTGACCTGGTGATCAGAGTCCCTGGTGCATTAGGATTATAAGAATTCTTAACCCTAACAGGTATATCACCATCTCTAGCTGGTCTCATGGATTGTGGATGCAGAACCTGAGGAAAGAACAAAAGCAACATTGTTGTGGAAATCATTTTCTTTTCAGCCATACAATTTCTGTTTTAACCATGGAATGTTTGAATCATCTATTTGCACTCCCACAACAATCTCCTATGAGCTTAAGATTTTGAAATTTAAGCTTAAATAACATGGTATTTGAGCCAGCTTTACCAAGAGCTCGTATTAGAACTCATCCATCGTATCAATCAAATAATAATACGTTGTTTTTTTATTTCTTGTAATAATTGTGGTTGTGATTATGATCACTGTGTTTGTTCCACATACTTTGCATATGAGGGGGCATGTTAAGAGCTTAAATACCATTGTTGCGAATTTAAACTATTGGGTTTTGTAGTTACTTAACACTAGTTTTGGCATCAAGCTTGAGCTATTATTACAACAGCTTGGAAACATAGTGCAAACATGGTACAGTCTGAGTGATATGCATACTTGCTACTGCACTGAAGGTTTATCTAATTCACATCAACTATGCATTAGAAAAATAGACAAGTACTTCAATTATAACTGAATTTTGGATAAAAACCAAAACACAAAACAATGTTTGGATGGGAATAAATTGCCTCAATCTTATGAAGGTTTATCTGGATGACCAATTCGTACCAGCTATAGAAGGAGAAAAGACTTGATATTACAAGTGCCAGCGCCATGATTAAAAGCAGAACTCAAAATAAACCATAGTACATTGCTGAAGGAAATAAATATTTTGGACAGTTTTATTATACAACTGCATTAAAGCCAACAATAATACATACCTGGGCCCCAAAATATGCAAGCTCTGCTGCCTCGTCAAATGTCAAATATGGGACTGGCTCGGCCCGTGGATATATGTTAGGATCACAAGTCAAAACACCATCAACATCCTTCCACACCTGTAACCAATATAACAAGATATTATGTTATTCTGACTACAATCTGAGCATGGAAGTTGTAGCAAATGGAATGCTCAATCTTGTATAACATTTTCTGTAGCATATGAAGCTACAACAGCATCATTTCTCTCACATATTTCAACAGAAAGACTGGGCACTTGTATAAAATTTCGTTTGCATTTGTATGTCTTTTCATTATATGCAAGGAAAAAGGGTCCTTAAATGACATGCACATGTTCGGCATCTCCACTGACCTGAATCTCTTGCAACCCTAATGCCTTCCCAATGGTTGTGGCTGTCAAATCACTGCCTCCCCTACCCAATGTAGTAATTGCACAAGTCCTCCAACCCTAGAATTGAAGGAAAACAAAAAACAATGCATTGAGAATTTTGCAAGGCCTCCCAAAAGGAATCATTTTAAAGAAGAAGATATTTGAAGCAGTTAACTATTTGAGGGACCTTTCCAAGGAAACCAGTAACAATTGGAATTGCAGGACAACTGTTCCAATCACCATGTAACCTCTTGGCAACAGCTGGATAAGTGGCTTCCAAAATATCCGCATTTGTGAAGTCATCAGTGGTTAGAAAACCAATATCAAAAGCATCATACTGCAATACAAATGCAGAAAGTTATAATAAGCTTTCATTCACGGTAGAATTAGGTAATATAAATCCATTGATATATGACAGTTATAATATTTAAAAAGCTAGACGGAGAAGGAGAAAGGAGATGCACATTCAAAGGTGCTCAACTAATTATCAGAGAATATAAACTTGTCAACAGCTATTAGATTAAAGATACAGAAATATAGTAGGTGACAACATACTTGGCGTGCTTTAACACCAATTTTATTCAAATACGCTGCAAAAATCCTTGTGGACATACACTCCCCAAAGGAAACTAAGTAGTCTCTTGAGCGTGGAGTTAACTCTTTCAACATAGCAATTCCCTTCAGAAGTTGCTCTAGTTCATCTAGGTGTGCTGCAAAATGCACAAAAACAGCAGAGTCACATCCACAAGCAAATACACAAGAAAATCACATCATATTGCAGAAAATTTCAATGTTTGCAATTTTTCTACTAACTATGCACAATTACCACATTAGAATTTGATAAAAATGAAAAGAAATCACATCATCTTTCTTTAGGGTCCACAAATACTGTCCAGACATCACACCTCATCAATATCAAGTGTTAACAAAGTGAACTGATCCAACCTTTTATGATATTTGAGGCTTCTGCACATTGTCTATGATTAACACCTCACCAACGAGCCAAGGTTTAATGTTCGGTAGAAACAAACAAACAACAATTGATTTCAGAAAACAGAAATACTTACGTGCAATAATTGACCTGTCTATGCCAAGTTCATCCGCAGTCCTGGACAATTATAACAATACCAAATATGGGAAAATCTCAAATTACAATCTTGGTTCCCGATGCTCAAAAACAACCAAAACAGAATTCACTTTCTTCACCTGAAATGCAAGTCTCTTATAAAGCCCAGCTCATCAATACATGATATATTAGTAACTCCACAAGTAACAGCCTTCTCTCCAGCCTAGTAAACAAGCAACGGATTTTACTATAAGCACAGCAATTCTGGCATAGGAACAAGCACAAAGCAAATAAAACAACATGTGTACCAATAAAAGCTTGTTTGTTGTCTTCCCCATTGCCGAGAGAACAATCACTGGCCTCTCGTTCGGGAAGCTAAGTATAAGCTCAGCAACCTCTCTCATCCTCTCAGCTGAAGCCACAGACGATCCACCAAACTTCATAACACATGTCAACTGCTTCTCACTCTCTTCCGCGCCTTGATTCTGACTCTCTTTCCTGTCAATCACATCGATTCTCGCTTCCTCGCAACTGACTCTCAAACGTCCTCTGCCTCCACATGATCTCACACTCATACAAAATTTAGAACTCGAGCTCACACATTTTGCAAACTCAAGACGCTGCCATGACAGCCCCTGGCAATGCAAAGAATTCTTTTGAACGACACCACAAAATTGCATTGTGTTCGCCATTCTTTATCACGTAAATACTGCAAAGTTTCTATAAATAAAAAAATAAATAATAGCTTCTATAACAAGTTATTTCGACGAATAATCCAAGATTTAAGTTGCCAGCAATCTCAGCAACGATCAAATCAAAGCCTCAACCTTCAGGAGCTCGATCTGCACTAAAAAAAAAAAATCACAGGCTGTTAAACAATATGAAACAAAATGAACATAAACAAAACTTTGATATTGAATGTTTCCAAAGAAACGCATTAATTTTCAATATTTACACAAAATAGAACAACGAAATCACCAAGTTCAAACTCCAAATGGCATTCAATACCTTCAAGACCGAGCTCCAAATAGAACCGAAATGTAGAACAAATTAAACAATACAGAAACAATAAATCAGAGCCGCGATTCCTTCAGAGAAACAAAAGCTCTCGAACACCGTTTTTACTTTGACCGAAAACTTCGGTGGCTCTGAATGGACGCAAAAGAAAAAATGCGGACGGAACGGACTAACAGAACAAGGAGCCGCGTATCTCAACAATATAAACCCCAACAGAAACCCTTCGGTCCAATCCAACGATCGAGAAGCGAGCTTAGTGGTCCACTTATTTTGTCTGATGACCACGTTGATATGAATCGAACGGCGGTGAGAACGTTTTGCCATTAATAGACACGCATATTTTGGAAAACTGAACGTTCAAAATCATATAGCCCAACGTGGACCAGCGTGTCGGCGGCGAGCGTGTGGACTCGGATCAACAGTGAGGGCGAATTCAGGTGGGCGCAAGACCACAGTATCTTGTGGTCAAAGCGGTCCAAAACGCAACGTATTACTCGCAAAAAATGTGATTTGGTGGTGAGATTTCCGTATCAGCGGTGAGAAATTAAAACCAGACCCTGCAGTGCACATCACATGGACGACACTCATGCGCACAATCCGACAACATATGAAACAAGGTGGGGTAGTTCATGGCAAACCCACCGACCAACTGATGCTGCTACTACTATTTCAGGACAGTAATAGAATTATTGAAGTCATGTCATGGACTAACCAGCCAATAAAATTAAACATTTTTATTTTTATTTTTTTTATACATAATTTTCAAGTTATTAGTGTATACAGGCCGTTCGTAATTGAAGTTAATTTCAGCACGTGTTTTTTGTGTTAATTTTAAATAGATTAATGGAGTGATTAATTCAACTTATACATGTTAACTTGATAATAAGAGCTCAACAGGACATACAAGTCATTCAGCACCATTTTGAAGGTTGCAAGCAAGAAACTGGGTAAAAATCCCATGATCCAACACATTTCTTTTTACATGGCCTTTCAATTTGATGAATAGTTATGATTTTTTTATTTTTAATTTTAAAAAAAAGTGTATTATTATTTTTAAATTTTTGGTAAATTTTTAAAATATAATTTTTATGAAATTAAAAAATAAATCAAAATTTAAGAACTCTTTGTTCACATAACCACCTCTACCGCATGCAAATACAAGAATTGATGTGTGGTAACTATAAACACCATTCCAATCTGAAGATGCTACCATGGATTCATGACTGACAATGTCACCAATAAAAGCCAGTAAATACACCTATGCAAAATGGGATGTAAACCAAAATAAATGAACTACACATCTGATAAGGAAATTTTATTCTAAGATTTGAAATTACAAAACAACTACTCGAGTCTCTGAGCTTTGGTAGCACGATTAAGAGCACAATTGCAAAGCACCATTACTTAAATCTACTAAGCTCTCCTAACACATGACAAATTACATGCATCAGTCTGGTGTTGGTCGAACATCGTACCTCTACAAATGAAAATGATCAGCGTATTGCATTTACAAACTACATGAGATACAGAACTACAATTACTTCCTCCACCTGTAAGATTGTTGTTGCATGGACAAACTATTCCAGTTACATTACATCATGGAAACCTGCGGTATCCAAAAGCACTGCTTTGATTTGCTTGGGCAAGACATCCTGGCCTTCCCTGCATTGCTGATAAATTAAGACAGAATAAATCAATCAGTGCATTGGCAATATGAGATCAAGAATTCAAGAAACCATACTTCATTTACAAGTGACAGAGAGCATGACTGCAATAATTAAACTGTGTCACTCTGACTGCTTCACCTTCTAAGAGTAATATTTAGACAATCAGCAATAAACAACTACAAACTAACAATCAATATCTAAAAGGAGGAAAGAGAGGGCAACAGCAAGAGGGAAGAACAAAGTATAAGGTGAGAAAATTTAAACACTATATAGCTGTAGTATGCCAAAACCCACAAGGAATGGATCATTAATCTTATAGAAAAGGCAGAGGAAACACTCTTAAAACAATATTCTTTTCAACCTGTTGTTGACAAAACTCAAGAATGTGAAGTGTTGACTTGTTCTATAATTTTCTATAATCTGGTTCAAGACAATAATTTATAACTTATTTTCACTCACATTATTCTCTCTTAACATTATTTTAGGTGTAGTGTGCCAAAATCTGCTTCACTTACCGCAATCATCTAGGACCCAGACAACACTGTCAGTTAATAATTGATTTCTAAAATGAGATGACAGAGAGATGGCCTGAATATCGGGATACAAATGAACAAACAATTATGCCAAAATCTATAGGTTTTACTTAGATAATTCTTTGCAATCTCATAAGAGTTCAAACACCACAAACAAGTTTTGTCCCTAAGTTTCATGTTTTGTATCATTTTCTAGGAACACTTTTACCCGTAATCACTCTAAGCCGTCACAGCCCTATATTGTGAGGAACACACTTAACCATGTGAATGTCAGATACGAGTCAAACTTAATCTCTCTCTCTCTCTCTCTCTCTCTCTCTCTCTCTCTCTCTCTCTCTCTCTCTCTCCAGGAAATATTAATCATCAAACTAACCTTTCATTTTATTTCGCCGAGAAATATTAATCATTCATTTAAGCTTTAAATTAAGGCAAGAAAAGAGATAATGAAGACAGAAATAGAAGCGCACCTCTGCTCGGAAAACATCCAGAGCAAAGCCATTGAAACAGCTGATGACAGCCTGCTGAACGTCCAACCCAAGGTTGTCTAAAGCGCTCATGGTGGAGAGCAAGAGACCTGGTCTGCGAGCACAGAACATGTGAATGTTGACAGCCCTTCCTTCCCTCATCTTAACCTCCACCTACAAAATTCAGAAGACAGAATATTTTTAATTAATTAGCTTCCACATTTTAAAGCACAAGCTGCTTGCATAAAGGAAGAAAAAATAATTATTATTTTGAATTGCAGGTGATAATAACCAAACATAGATGTTGGACAATAATGTATAGACATCCACCTTAATATTAAATGTTTTGTCAGTGTATGAATTGCATACTCCATTTCAATTTGTCTGTGTAAAGTACTTTAATTGTCAATCATATAATTCAAACAAATGGAGTGTATGTGCTTTGATTCTAACAAGGACCCTCTGCGGCAAATCAGAATCAATGGCTATAGCCTTCATCTATCTAATTTGAGCCTCACAATTCTTATCATTATCATACCTAAACCATGTATCACACTTTCAAAATCACATCCTCCAATCATCAAATTTAATGGCTTACAACAAATGAGTACTCACTTGTCAGTAAGTCCTTGGGCACATGTCACATGTATGAAAAGGATAAAACATTGGACCCCATTGTAACCACAATGTTCTTAAAGCTTATAAGTCCATTAGGCAAAACCAAGCTCAAAGCTTAGAAGAATATTATGAATATAATTTACCCTTGCAGGTTCGCCTTTAGGACTCCGGCTTAGTTCTTCCTTGACGCGGCAAGGAAGCGTAGGTGGAGTTGGGGTCATAGGTTGAATGCTTGTAGAGGGCATCAGCGAAGAGCCAGCAGGGGTGGATTCCAATTCATTGTGGAGATCATTGATCCTCTGCAGAAGCTCCTTTAGGTAATCAATGGTATCCCCCAGTATTGAGGCCCTGTCCATCTTTAAACATGACATAGATAATCAGTAAATACCAGAGTCCTTACAAGGCACAAGCCAAATCTCTAAAAGAACTGGAACAATACATTAGAATTCAATTGAAAGCAGGTAAAACAAAAATACCTTGCTAATCTTGGGGACAACAGACCTAAGCATGTAAAGCCTATCATTAAGCTTCTTTCTTCTCCTTCTCTCAGCCATCAAATTCTTTGCTGGCAAACCCTTCTTTTTCCCTTTATTATCTCCCGCAGTGGCACTACTACTCGCATTCCAATTCTTGACACTCTCGTCCGCCTTGCCGTCCACAGTATTAGTAGTGGTAGTATTATACTCATCAGACTCGTAATTCAGACCAGAAATATCAACACTCGCCTCCTCTTTTTTCTTACACCTGTTTTCCAACAAATTTCCTCCCAATATCTCCAGGCTTTCTAATTTACCAGAACTTTGTCTCAAAGCAGCTCGCTTTTCAAACAGAGTTGGCTGTGAACATATTTTAGGCCTATTGTTGTTGTTGAAAAATAGACCATCTAAACCTTCAAAACCACTGTAAGGACTGAACCCATTGAAATCAGAGTCAGGAGTAGCACAAATCTGAGTTGTTAGACCCATGAAACTTGAACCATGGTTTAGCTGCTGAATAAAAGCAGATTCACAACCCAAATCATAACCACCCACGAAAGGGTGGTTTGGGAGGGACAAGTGCTGCGACTGTGACGGGTTGAGAATGAAAGCCTGTGAGTCAATTGGCTGAAGAAGAAGGTTGTTTTCAGGGAAAGCGTTTAAACCTCTGATTTCTTGGTGGTTTTCTAAGCTAATGTTGAAATCTTGATGTGGGTTTACAGCAGAATTCATGAACCAGTCAGTGTCGAGAATAGACTTGAAAGCAGAGAAAGAGCTACCGCAAATAGGCATTTCATCTTCTTTAAGCTCAGTAGCGGCAGTGGCGGTGGCTCTGGACCAAGAAACAGATTCTTGTTGCTCTTTCCCTTCCATCCAAACAGCGCCGTTTGGTCTCAGAACCAATTTCTCTTTCTTATCTTTTCCTAGAGGGGACTGAGAGAGAGAGAAAACGAAGGAAGCCAGTAGCTTTTTGGTTTTAGCAGAGGCAGAGAATCATTGCACAGAAGAGGAAATGGACAGAAGAAAAATAGATTCCAACTTCGAACGTTGCGCTGCTGCTTTGCTTATGCAGCGAGTGTAATCTGTAATCATAATGAGACCATATCATAACCAGACCTGACCAGACCAGACCCCTCTGTTGTTATTATTTTTCAATGGCCATCATTTGCTTCCTGGTTTGGTAGGGTTGATTTTGTTTCCTCACTCATGATTTTGTCCGCCAAGAAATACATGATTGGAATTCCTTCACATTTTATAAATAAATCGAAAAGTTATGCATTCAATCAAATTCATCAATAAAAATAAACACCAATAATTTTTTATTGTAGTTTTTAAAAATTAAAAAAGATTTATTAAATGAAGTCACAAGACATTGTCCCCCCCCTTTTCTTTTAATCTCTTTCCCTTTCATTTTAACTTTGGCTTAATATCTTTGAAAGACATCTGATGGTACGTCGATTGAATAATGATAATTCATGAGAGAGAGGACGAGTGGAAATAGTACCCAGAAAAATAACCTCAAAGGGGACCAGATCAAGGTAAAAAGTAGATCATGCAATGCAAAAGTAAGTTGCCTCCCTTTCAAATTCCACCACACAATCCATTCTAGCATCCATTCTACTTCTACTTTCACGAAGACTTCCACCTTGCATCTCTGCAACTTTTAATTAATTCTTTCTTTGAAAAAGAAAACCCAGTTGCCATTGGAGACGTGCAAGACTTGGAATAAATTTTCCAGAAGAAAACCCAAGTTTCTCGTGATTTCTTTACCTTTCACCGCAACTACTTGCCCAATCAAACCTTTACTTTTCATTTCCCCTTCCCTCGAGTCTTGTTCAATGCAAAGGTAGCTGATTGATTGATCTACTTGTCTTGTTTACACTTGTCCTTCGCTTTATGAAATCTTGAAAAAGTTAATAATTCAAACCCAACTTTAACTCTTCTCAGTTTTCAAACTAAGATATGATATGATATTTCTGGGAACTATAAAGTTTTACCGATAGCTAACCGGCTGCGCCTCTGTTTCCGTGGCTAACCTAAACTTCTGGTTCCAATTAACAGAAGAGGATAGAACTGAAAGAGTTTCAAGTCTCGGTGCATCTCTTCACGTGATACTCTACGATTACGTTTATAGAATTATATGTAGATGGCATGATGTCTTGCAAACTTTGATTAAAACACACACGTGGCAAACATGCAACTAGTTTGATAAGGAGTGACCGATCAAAAAATCATGGGTCCTGCTACAGAATTTGAAAAATCGAAAATCACGCATGAATGTCCCCGCCGTTAAGGTGTTTATCATTTATCATCGACTTTGGCTGTTTGCCCGACATGTGAAGTGGCTGCCCATTTGGTCTGGTGTGTTGTGGTGATCCTTCTTTGAAAAGGGTTTTCGTTTTCCAAGCTTAATTTTGCGGAAAATGATGGAAGAGAACAAGAGGTTTTGGGTCCAGCCCAAGCTCTAGCGTGCAGGAGGGATTTGGATCTTTGAGACAATTAGGCAAACAGGTTATGAGCCCATGACTGACAGAAAATAAATAAACGGGACCATACCAAACCGTGGGGACCTGACCACCTATTCAAGGGTTGATTGCTCTTTCATAATCAATACTCTTTCCCATTAAAATTCTTTTATATCCATTCCAATTCCCATGCACATCCTTCAGCAATTAACGTTGTTAATGATAATGTCATCCTTTTTGAACCATTCAGCATTACTTTGACCAAATTAAGCTAATGGTAATCATCATTATGTAATTAATTAGTTTAATTGTTTAATTTGCAAGCTAAATAGCTCGTGATAGAATTAATAAAAAAATAAAATACAGACAATACCTTTAGCCTCTCATATCGCACACCAAATCTAGCAAGGTATGGCGTGTCCCTTTGCCCTTCTCGTTTCCCAGGATATCCTTCATCCTTGGGCTATCCTATCCTTATCTTTACTTCCATCAACATCAATATAGTAATATGGGGCCATTTCAATACTACAAAATTATTCAAAACGACAATGTTTTAGCTCTATAAAATGAAGCAGGATTTGCTTCATTTTATACATCCTACTCTGATTCTCCCTTTTTTTTTTTCCCCCATTGCCTTAAACATTACACAAATTTCAAGCCAGATACATTAGCTAAAATTACAATAGAAAGATCAACAGCTATTAAGAAAACCAGTAATTAATATCACACAAACTGATCGGGGGAAGGGAACCCCAGATGTTTAAAGCAGGTGAATCCTCCATCAACAACAAGATTATGACCTGTTATGTACTTGGCATCATCTGATGCCAAATACAGGGCAGCCCTGGCCACATCAATTTCTTCACATTTTGCTCCCTTAAGCTCCCCTAGCCCATTGATGAATTCCACTATCTGTTGTTCCGAAGCAGCAGGGTAAATTTGGGATATTTGGGCCACAGACATTGGTGTTGGTATTGGAGCAGGTGAAATGCTGTTGATTCGTATCCCATTTCTGCATAGCTCGCTAGCAACAGATTTCACAATTCCATGAATGGTAAACTTCGATATTGTATACGGATGTGGGCCGAGCCCACCCATCAGCCCGCTTATGCTCGATGTGCAGAGAATTGAACCCGAGCCCGTCGGTATCATCACTCGGGCTGCATGCTTTATCCCCGCAACCGTGCCACGGATGTTGATCTGCATCACCCGGTCGAAGTCTTCCAAGTTAAGGTCTGCAATGCTCGGGGGCATAAACGGGCCTGTTATTCCGGCATTGTTGTACATGATATCAAGTTTTCCATGGCGAGACATGACCGTATCTACAGCTTCAGCTACTTGGGACTCCACCGTTACATCACATTCGACAAAATGAGCTGCATGGCCCAGATCATCCGCAACTTTTGGACCCATCGTAGAATCAATATCAGCAATGACTACTTGGGCTCCATGTTCGACAAATTCATGGGCTGTTGCCTTGCCAAGCCCACTTGCACCGCCTGTTATCAAGGCTACTTTACCCTCAAGCCTGCTCACAAAGCACGTAATCTAAATAAATTTGTATTTAATAACACTACTGATAAGTTAATATAATACTACTCATGGTGTCGAAGAAAATATGCGAGAATTGACAAGACAATCCAGTCGTCTCTTTTGACAAATGCTCGCAAAGTACATGAAAATGTTCATAATCTTAATGATTAGATTAGAATATCAAGCCATTTCAAAGTCACATCAAATCATTGTATTGGACGGTCGATGATGGAATGTGAACCAAACTTTCTCCATCGTTATCATAAAAGACGATTCGACTCAAAGAATTCTTCCTCCGTTACTAGAAATACTATTGGGATGTTCTGAAAATGAAAATAAAATAAACCCAGAGATGAGTGTGGCAGATCTTGAGCTTGCTAGATCTGGGGATCGAAAACATGCATAAACAAAGGAAGTTGTCTGCCGTAAGGAATACAACAACTGAAAATCATTTATCAAGCGTAGTCGTCATGTGTTGTTTGTCTTCCTTTCCCTCCCTATCAATATCTATGTCAACCCATGCCGTTAATGCTGTATATTTATCAGCTCGAGGAGGAGAAATAGGAGAAAATTAGCATTGAATTGTCATATTATAGACCTTAACTAAGCCCTGTTTGTTGTGGCTAAGCAATTAAAAAGAGAAAGCAGTAGTTTTTAATCTCTCACGAAAATGTGCTTTGTTATCGATTACAGTACACATATATTCATGTATTTGCAGACAGACAACGTACAGTTATTGAAGACAGGTATAAGGTATAATAAAGCTACCTTCTGGAATGCGCAGCAACCATAGAGTAAAGTCTCAGACGGTTAGCGAACAAACCACCGGCGATGGACTTGAACTCTCTGTAGAAATTAACAGGAAGAATGTCAGTTCAATTACAATAGTTGACATATATGGGAAATTCTTTCAGAGAGCATGTATATAAATGGAGAAAGGAGGAAAGAAGAAGCTAGAGTTGAAAAATGGTAATGAGTATGACCTGGCTAATGATCTGAGCATATCGACGACGGCTACGATCTGATGATAAGAGAGAATCAAGCTGAGTAGTAGCAGTAGTAGTAGTTGACTTTTGCTCTCTGGATCTCAGAGAAGCAGAGTTAAAGGCAGAAGACAAGGCAGAAGACAATTTATTGGAGGAGGAAGCAAACGATTTGCTTCTGCAGCTGTATTACTATGACACGCATTCCCATGCAGCAGCACCCACAACACAGGCACAGCACACACTACTGCTCAGACTGCGACCCAGACTCGGAGAGAGAAAGAAAGAAAGAAAGAACAGAGATGACTCATTAACAGACCTGACCTGTCCTATTTAATGATCTTGCTATGAAACAGAAGAAATCACTGTATTAATTTTAAGAGAGAAGAAAAGAAAAGGGTAAACACCAAACCAATCCATTGATTCTTTTTGATTTTTGCCTGCATGCTCTACAGTTGTATGGATTGGGATGAATTTCATAAAAAATAAAAAAAAAAAAAATTCTATAAAGTACCTTTACTTTTTTTTCTTCATTTTTTACATTATTATTATTTTTTTTCTTGAAAATATATAAAATATAAATTAAAAAAATCATAAATTATTTAATTTTATATAATCTTTTAATAATTAAATAAAAATATTTTTAATAATTAAAATATCATATAAAATT
>CP135531.1:12431382-12502826 GCA_032402905.1 Khaya senegalensis | reverse complement strand
GCTGTGGTTTTAAGTAATCATGGAAGGAGATAATAATAGTTGGGTGGCTAAAGCAATAACAACGTTGTCATTTTATGGAGACCGTGGAGACAATCGTCAGACAACTCGATAATCTTACAAGCTGTACGGTTTGTTAACTGTCTGTTAATGCAAGCTTATGTTGCTTAATAAAAACTGCTTCTTGTTAAAGTGCTTCGGCATCATTGGTGATTATTTATATGTTACTTGGATTCGTGCGATGAAGGTGCTGCCGACTGCTTCACTTTGAGAAGAAAGGCCATTGCATGCGAGTACGGACTTCTTGATTTTATTTAAAAGATTAAAATTATATATTAACTATTAATTAATGAATAAATTAGTAAAATATTTAATAATATTTGACAGTTAAATATAATAATTTTAATATTAAAAATATTTCATTAATAACTTTTAAAAAAAATTATATTTATATATAATATTATCAAATCTCATTAACTATTTAGGATTAAAGTTGGACGTGGATCCATGTGCTTATATGCAGAGCTGCTTCGACGTACCAATCAACGGGGCCTTGTACTAAATTAGTGGTCAACCTTGACACGTGGTGGTTTGCTAGCGATCCAGTTAGTGAGGATCATGGATTGGGCTAAAACCATATAACAGACAAATAAAATTGTGTTATTTATGGGTCCATTGGATTTGGATCTATACCAATTTTCTAGTGGCCTGTTGACAAAGTCCCTTCACACTCAAATTGTTGTCGTATCCAAGTACTGTAAGCCAATAATCTTACAAACTTTTCCAATGTTGGCCAATAATCAATTGGCCAGTCACCCAAACGACTCTAAAATAGTTGGATTAGGATCTCATGTTATTTTTTATTATTGATTTAAATAAATAATTAATATTATACCTTTAATTTTTTTTAATTAAAGTATGAAATTAATTTGTTCAAAATATTTTATTTATTAAAAAAATAATTAAAATAACTTTAATTTTTTTAAAAAATTTTTTTAAAAATTTTAAAAGAGTTCTTGAAATTAAATCCCACCAACTACTTCTGCAAACAATCAATATGATGCAGTTTAAAAGAGCCTTCCAATTTTGGAACGGTAAGCAATTTCAGGAAGCCTAGGGGACTGCTCTGCTCTTGGAGGAGAAGAAACATCATCACCATAATAAACACGCACGAATTGAAGAGAGAATTAAATCAATAGTCATAGCTGCACTGGATTTTGTACTATTTTGGCTTGTATATAAAAGAGTAAGTAAGTTTATGTTTCGTCATGTTCACGAGTCAAGCAATTCTCTCCAATATTTTCTAACAGATGCTGATATATAAAGGAAGAAGAAGTAAAGTTATCAGTTTTAGCTAACACGGAGACACTCGAGAAACAATCCGTGAAGCTGGAAGTTCTATACGAATATGCAACAGACTTAACAAAAATGGGACAAGAGGTGATAGTTTCATTATTTTCCCAATTCTTATTGTCCACATATATGTGAAGTTCTTGGATTCTAATGGGAAGTAGGAATTGATTGCTAAATTATTTCTCGTTTAGTGTAACTGAAACTTCACTGAAGTAATGTTTTTTGCACTAAACTATGAGGCTGGCTGGTATATTCTTGTTAATTTGGGCAAGCTAGATCTCTTGGTAGGAAGGCAGCAGGAGCTTGAACCTGTAAAGCAAATATTATGCAAACGGAGAAAGAATAACCCATGAGTCAATGGTGACCCCGGCGTTGGCAAAGCCATAATAGATGAGGGGTTAGCACTGAAGGTTAGCTTGCAACATAATTATCAGAACGTATTCATTCTGATATGTTACGTGATAAACCCAAATTTGCAGCAATATCCAAATCATTTACGTAGCAGTGATGAATCAAAAAGACAAGTGGCAGCAATGTCCTGATGATTTTGAAAGGTATCTGATATTGCCTTGGACATGGGTCGTCCAATAGCTGGAGCATCAAATCATGGAGAATTTGAGGAAATATTGACCAAAGTGATCGACGAAGTGAAGGAGTAATTATCTTATTCATTGACGAGTTGCACTGACTTATTGGAGGCGGCGGTGCAGGACAAGCACTTGATGCAGCAAACATTATGAAACCTGCTCTTGCCAGAGGGGAATTAAGAGTTCATTAACTTGATTATATATACTTTGCACATGAATGGTCTGTCAAATCCAAACCGCACTTTTATATCAGGTGGATAATGACCAGATTCTGTTTCCGTGCATTGCATTGGAGCTCTACCCTTGAAAAATAAAGGAAATACACAGAGAAGGATTCAACCCGGTAACGGCGTTCCAGTAGGTGTTAGTGCCTGAACCATCAGAAGATGAGACGATAGATATACTAAAAGGTTTGTGCTCGAAACATGATGCTCATCAGAGTGTTAAACATACGGAAAAATCTTTAGCTGCGGCAGCGTCATTAGCAAATCATTATATAAGGTCAGGTTATCTTTGTCTGTAGTTCATCACCGATGTTGATCAACATTGTTGAACATCCAGAGCAATCTATTAAATACCCTTATTTTTAAATTATTGCAGTATTTGTATTTTAGCTCGTCGTCGACCAAAAGAAGCATCAACTGGATTTAACTTAGTAACAGAAGATTAAATTCAAGAGGGTAGTAGCCTTAAGGACTGGAATTCCAGTTGAAAAAGTTTCAACAGAAGAAACTCAACGGCTGTTGCAGATGGAGAAAGCTACGCAGATGCACATTGCAAGCCAAACTGGAGCTGTTGAAGCAATTAGTAGTGTCATTCGTAGGGCTCGCGTGCCCATTAGCGATCCCAAACGACCTTTATCAAGCTTCTTATTCGCTGGACCTACTGGCGTTGCAAAAACAGAACTGGCCAATGCCTTGGCTGCCCAGTATTTTGGTTCCAGAGAAGCCATGATCAGGATAGACATGAGCGAGCTCATGGAGAAGCATTCAGTTTCAAAGTTCTTCGGCTCACCTCCTTCCTATGTCGGCTTTGAAAATTGTGGCCAGCTGACTGAAGCTGTCCGCCATAGGCCTCACAGTGTATTTCTCTTTGACGAGATTGAGAAAGCTCACCGCGATGTCCTGAATGTCATGCTACAGCTAATGGCTGATAGAAGGATAGCAGACACATTAAAGGGCAGACTGTAGATTTCAAAAACACAATCATCATTATTGCTTCGAACAGGTGAAGACAGAAGCAGCCGAGGAGACTAAGGAAAATTTCAGGCCAGAGTTCTTGAACATGATTATCTTCAGGCCAGGATTCATAAAATTGTTGAAGAAATTACACTAAACAAATGCTCGAGAATAAAGTACACAGTGCCATAATTTCCATTTATGAACTTACAAAATGAAATGGCACAAACTTTATTACTATAAAAAGTAAGATAATTTAATAGAATAGTAAAATTAAAAAAAAAATTATTTATTCAATTTTACATTGGGTTGCACGAAATATTCGCACCTCTCCTGGTGACCCAATAATTCCCCAATATCTATTGGATTTGGAGCAAATTCTGATAGATCCGGCCCCCAGCTCAACGGAAAACTGGCAGAGACCATCCATTGATAGATCTCACTTCCTGTCTTAGCTCAACTTTCTAGCACATTCCCTTGTACTCCCAGGTACAATGCAAGTGCATCTCTAATTCTAACTGCAAAGTGATGTGAGATCTCTGCAGTTTCGTACAATTAAAAAATGGGATCCAATCAGTCCGTCCAAGTTGTGGATGAGGAGAGCGAAGAAGAGGAAGAAGAAGACGACGGCAATGAGAATTCGAACACTAGAGAATTATTAGACAATCATTTAGTCAAGAAAGTTCTCGAACAAGAACCGGAAATGCTGCCGTGCCACCCGTCGGCATCTCCGTTGTCTCCCCAGCTGTCCTCACTGGGCACGCCGCGATTGGGACCCTCGATCAAAGTATGGGATCCATACAATGTTCTGGCGCCGCCCCTTACGCCTCCGTCGTCGATTTTCTCGCGGGGTTTGGCGCTGAATGAGGATCGAACGGTTACGGAGGTTTTTCTGTTTAGTCACGGGGAGTGTGAGTTGAACCTGAGACCAGATTTGGTGGGCGGGAGATGCCACCTGGCGAAATTGACAGCCAATGGGAAGAGGCAGGCTAGGGCTCTGGCTGTTTTGTTGAATTCGCAAGGGGTTAGGTTTAGTGCCGTTTATTCTTCACCATTGGATCGGGCCAGATCCATGGCGGTTTCCGTTTGTCAGGTACTTTGATTGAATTACTTCAATTTGATTATGTTTCTGGCGTATTAATAGAAATATTCTGTGCTTTAGTTCTACTGATTCTGAATATTCCGAGGATATAATTGGGAGTGCTTTTAGTATCATGAAAGTGCTTTCAGAAAGAATGTTATAGGATTCGTTTGAAATAAATAGTGTTTTTGCAATTAGCAAACACCTGACTGCCGTTATGTCGAAGCACTTGATGATGAGTAATTCTAGAAAATACTTTTTCTGAGTTGCTGAAATCCTTGAAGCGATTATTTATCTAAAGAAATTATACTCAAAACTGCTTTCCGCGACAATGGTCCCAATTACTTTAAAAATTGCTGGTAATCGATGGGCACATTGAGATACTGTTTGTTCTCTCTGTCTTTGCTTGTGGTTTTCTTTGAATTACTATTTTCCTGTAAGAAGCTGCCTGTGTTGTGAAATAAGAAATTTGATTCAATGGTTGATTGAGAATGCTGTATACCCATGCAGGAAATGAATTTTGCAGAGGAGCAGATACAGTCATTGGATGCGATTGCGGAGATGAGTCTAGGTCAATGGGAAGGATGCCTCAGATCAGAAGTATACACACCTGAAATTTTGAGCTTAATTGATGGATGCCAGCCTGATTTTTCTGCTCCCTCTGGAGAATCTCTCAGACAAGTAGAATTTCGGATGGTTCAATTCTTGAATGATACCGTACTGGGGCTTTCCGAAAAATTGAGAGGTGATTTTTCATCACACAATCAGAGTGAGAGCCAAGGGTTTTCACACCACAATTCTCATTCCCTAACTAACTCAGTTCACGACCGAGAGGTGTCTTCTCTCCCGACACCCCACTGGGATGTTCTGCACAGGCATCGACCGGGTCTCACAAGAAAGAAGTCTGGTAAAAGTCGTCTACAGTTCATGACTACTACTGGTGATCACGAGGTCGAAGATGAGATGTCCCCTCGGGATTCAAACCTTCAGAGTGACCTCCATGATTTAAGTGTCAGGAGCTCTTCCTCTTCTATGAATGCAATGACCTCTTGTGTTGGTGTTTTTACACATTCAGTGCCAATTAAGTGTCTCCTCACAGGCCTTCTTGGCTGCAGTCCAATAATGTCACACAAAATCTGCATAGAAGATTCTTCAGTGACGGTATTACAGCATTCGTGCAGAACAGGTTGGCAGATAAAAAGGTTAAATGATACTGCACATCTGAGGCTTCTCTAATTAAAGAATTCACATATACTTGTGTGTAGCACACTTGTTGGATAATAATGTTGGTTGTTCACTGGAAGATGGCATAATTTTGGTTTATTGATTGAGGTCATATGCTGAATCACATGTTTATCACATGAATTGGTGATACTTCTGCAACTTCTTGTATTCTTTGATATATTTATCTTCAGATTTGCCAATGCCAAAAAGAAAAAAGATTTCATTTGGCAGTTGAATCTTTGGATTGGTGATTCTTTTGATTTATAACGTTTACCACAGCTGTTATAATTGTTTGAAACATTATCTATTTCCTGTATTTGGGAATCCTGTTTTTGAATTCAAGAAAGCTGATGAACTTGTATTTCGTATGCTCTATACAATTCAAATGGGGCTATGTTTAAAGCATGCCCTGTTATACTTTGTTCATGTGGTGCTGCAGAATTCCAAATGTCATGTTAGCTGATGCTCCTCTAGTTCTTTTTGACTTCGTTTATCAAATGGGGATATTGATCATGCCATACTCTTTTCCATTTAGTATTTGAATCACTTGGACAAGGAGATTTATGATACTTTTTGTCCTCTTCTGGCTGCTGACAAATACTAATGGATTTGTGGTAAATTTCTACAGGCATGAAGTTTGCCTGTGTTTCTATGTGAAGTTTGATTTTTACTTCTGTATGGGGATGAAGGGTAGTTTGAGAAAGATAAAAAGTACTCTATATATTCACCTCAACTTCTTTTCTTTTTATCTTAAACAAAAAATATTATCTGAAATTCATCAAATATTTCACACTTTCTTTGGCATTAGCTCTTGGATAGGGACCTGAGAGACAAGTTCAGATCACTTATATCATGAAATTTGCCTTTGTTATCATGCTGTAATTTTGGTACACACAGAATGGAAGGTGAGAAACTGAGAATGCGACAGCACTATTAAATGGAACTCCTCCCCTTTGACTGGTTCACAAGCTGAAAGAAATATTACAGGTGGCGGGGTCACCTGGAAACAGTGTGAGGAAAGCATCTTTGGTTAGATCCAGCATATGAAAAAGACAAAGTCTTGTGCAGTGCAGCATTATGTGGATGCATTGCCGCCTGTGAACACAAATTTTACCTCAGTGGCATAGTAAAGAATCTTGATCTTCTTATGACAGCACGAGACAAACCATGTGAAACAAAAGCTATTAATAAATATGTCCCAGATTAAAACTGCCACTGTCTATCTCGTGATATGCAACAAACATACGTACCCCATACCTTATCTTTCACAATTATATATCCCTGGATCCACCTCAATTCTCTGGTATCCATGGCTACTACTATGACCAGGTTATCTGCTGTTCTATTTACTGTCATCTTCTTTGTTAATCTGCATTTTCTTTGTTCAAGTAGTGAGCCCGTGATCTCGGCTTCTCCGGCTGCTTTGCCGTATGTGACTTCTCCAAATATGTCATCGTTCTTCCCTTCTCCGATTTCTGCAGCTTCTCCGAATTCAGAGGCATTAGCACCGATTCCTAGCTCAGGGGAGTTTGTCGGAAAGAGTTCTAGTTCAGCCAAGTTTGATGGTGGCGCTGTCAATTTTGCTGTGATAATTTATATTCTGTTTGTCCTTGCTTTAGCCTTTTTGGATTAAGCAGTCAGCTGTATTTCGTCCCTAAGCAGTTTAAAAGAGCTTGTAATATGCATTATGCATCTATTTGCGTTGCATGGTTTTGAGGGCTGAGGGCATTCCCTAAGCCCAATCCGTTAATTATTTGTGCGGCCATTGGATGAAAATTATGTGTTCTGATTGGACTTGAGTGCAATTTACTGTAATAACTGGTAATAAATACAATTAATTATTTTAAATAATATACTATTTGAGTACGAATGGCTCTTGCTAATTGATCTAATATACCAGTTAAATATCGGGAAAATTACGTGCTCCATCAGATCCCAGAGGAGTGAATGAAGATTACAAAATCTATTCCCGTTTTAGGGAGAGTTTATTACAGCATCTGCAAACACCGATACTCAACCAACACAAACTTGACGACCTGGTTCAACAAGTACGTAGACAAGAACAATGTCTTCTCGTGGAACTCAGTCATTGCCGATTTGGCTCGGAGCGGCGATTCGGTGGAAGCTCTTCGTGCCTTTTCTTCAATGCGGAAGCTCTCTCTTAGACCAAATCGGTCCTCGTTCCCATGTACTATCAAGGCTTGCTCTGCTTTGCTTGACCTTCACTCGGGCAAACAAGCCCACCAACAAGCTTTCATCTTCGGCTATGACCAAGACGTTTTTGTTTCGTCAGCTCTGATTGACATGTATTCCAAATGCGGTGAATTAGGTGATGCTAGAAAAATGTTCGATGAAATTCCTCAAAGAAATGTGGTTTCGTGGACGTCAGTGATTACTGGGTATGTCCAAAACGACAATGCCCGTGAAGCGTTATTGCTTTTTAAGGAGTTCTTAATTGCGGAGAGCGAATGTGAAACTGAAAACAGTGACAATGTTTTCATTGATTTTGTTGCTATGGTTTCTGTTTTATCAGCTTGTTCTCGTGTTACTGTTAAAGGAGTGACTGAAGGTTGTCATGGGTTTGTGATAAAGAGAGGATTTGATAGCGTTGTTGGTGTCGGCAATGCTTTGATGGATGCATATGCAAGTAGTGGCGACGTGGATGTGTCTAGGAAAGTGTTTGATGGAATGGTTGAGAAGGATGCGGTTTCGTGGAACTCAATAATTGCGATTTATGCACAAAATGGGTTGGCCACTGAGGCTCTGGATGTTTTTAATCAAATGGTAAAAGGTAAAGATGTGAAATACAACGCTGTGACATTGTCCGCTGTGTTGTTAGCCATTGCGCATTTAGGAGTTTTGCATTTGGGCAAGTGTATACACGATCAGGTACTTGAGTTTCCTCTCTCATTAGAGTGATTTTCCATCATGCCCCATGTGTTGATTGCTGTTTATATTCTATTTTTTTAGGTAATGAACAGTTTGTTTATTTTGCTCGTGTAGGTTATAAAGATGGATTTGGAGGAGAGTGTGATTGTGGGTACTTCTATTATTGACATGTATTGCAAATGTGGGCAAGTGGAACTGGCTAGGAAGGCATTTAATCGGATGAAGGAGAAGAATGTGAGGTCATGGACTGCCATGGTTGCTGGTTATGGAATGCATTGCCGTGCCAAAGAAGCTCTGGAGCTATTTTACGAGATGATTAGAGCTGGTGTCAGACCAAATTATATTACTTTTGTTTCAGTTTTAGCTGCTTGTGGCCATGCTGGTCTGGTGCAAGAAGGTTGGCACTGGTTTGATGCTATGAGCCATGAATTTAATGTAGAACCTGGTATTGAGCATTACGGCTGCATGGTTGATCTTCTTGGGCGAGCTGGTCATCTCAAGCAGGCTTATGACTTGATCAAAGGGATGAAGGTGAAACCTGATTTTGTAATCTGGGGTTCGCTTCTTGGGGCTTGTCGGATTCACAAGAATGTGGAGCTTGGGGTGATTGCTGCAAGGAAATTGTTTGAATTAGAGCCAAATAATTGTGGATACCATGTCTTACTCTCCAACATATATGCCAATGCTGGAAGATGGGACGATGTTGAGAGGACAAGACTGCTAATGAAGAATCGTGGGCTTGCTAAAGCACCTGGATTCAGCTTAGTTGAACTGAGAGGTGAGGTTCATGTATTCCTGGTTGGAGATAAAGAGCATCCTCAACATGAGAAGATCTATGAGTATTTGGAGGAACTAAATGCGAAGTTGCAAGAAGTTGGCTATGTTCCCAATATGACATCAGTACATCATGATGTTGATGAGGAAGAAAAGGAAATGACATTGCGAATTCATAGCGAAAAGCTGGCTGTTGCCTTTGCAATCATGAATTCAGTTCCAGGCAGTACAATTCGGGTTATTAAGAATCTTAGGGTTTGTGGTGACTGTCATACTGTAATTAGATTGATTTCCAAGGTTGTTAATCGTGAAATTGTGGTCAGAGATTCTAAGCGATTTCATTATTTCAAGGACGGTTTGTGCTCATGTGGAGATTATTGGTGACATTTATATGATTGAAGAAGAATTTGTTTGTGAAAATGTTAAGTTGGACCTTTTTTTTCTTTGATCACCATGGTCATTGAATGGAAACATTAGCAAATCAATGCTCTTTGAGGGATGGTGTAGATTTTCAAGAAATCCATAATGAATTAACTGTGAAGTACGAAAAGCAAGAAGCAATAGCCAAAAAGGCCAGATGGTTTCTCCCAGATGTTGAGATATGGGTGCTCAATTTGAATGGATTTGTGTTTTTTGTTCTCTTAATGCTACTTCTTACTCAATTGTTTCTAAATTTGAAATGAGTAGAGGGTAGGAGCCATGAGACAAGCAAGCAATCTGCTGACTGCATACAGTTTGCTGTGAAAACTTGGGAACTGTGAGAAATGCTGGGTGAAATTTAACATGCTGTTACTGCAATACATTATGATTAAGTAAAGGAGAAACAACTGCAGGGTTTATTATTATGATTAGGAGTAAGGAAAGACAGTGTCTTGCTTGAGTTTAATGCTGGGAGTTTCATGACGACCACCCTTTGAAGAACCTGTCAAGAATACATCCTTTCAGATTGGACTTGCTCACATCAATTGGAATTCTGTAAAGTGGATAGTGTATTGACGTGCTGCTTTGCTCACCTACCAGCGGATGAATCAAGAACAACCAGCTTTGAAGAATTTGTTGAAGATTAAACCACTTAATCTTGACTTATGGAATTGGTTGCTCTTCATCTCAACTTTTGGGGATCTGAGACCACTCTGGAGGGCCCTGTTCTCCCTCCTTAAGCGTTCCATTTGTGCGCGGAGGTCATTAATGGTTTTTCTCTTTTCTTCATTTCTCTTTAACAACTCTGCTTGCTGCCTCAAATTCTCCTCCATTAGCTTTGTGACACGTAATTTTAGCTCATGCCATGTACACTTCCATTCAGAACTACCGATTACAAAGTCTTCAGTTGTAGCCTCACTTATTTCAGAGACTTTCGTCTTCATCTTTTCTTTGTTGGGACATTCTGTGGTTTCTTTTTCTTTTTCATTGTCTTTGATTTCAGTTTCTGTCTCCAGAGCAATCTTGCATGATTCAACCGACATCAATTCATCTGCTAGCCTGTTCAGGTATTCAAAGTGAAAATTTACATTATTACACTCAACATCAGGATCTTCAACTAAAGATTCAGATGGGGAATCAAAGGCCTCCAATTTATAATCATTGAAGCTTTGCGCAACTCTTTTCTGGCTTTTGCGCAGGTATTCGATTTTTCTGATATAGGAAGATGAAGTCGAAGACCCTGAACGAAGGACACGATGTGATTTAGACCTCAGCTGGTCACATTGCGCTGCTAGAGAACGGTAAGATCTGTTGAAATCTTCAAGTGCTTGTATGAGTTTTGGTTTCCTGTTGTTATAAATCTCGTCTCTTTCGACTGAAGAACTGTCGTCTTCTTCCAAAAGGATCATCATGGCCGTCATCTTCTTTTCCAACTCTGCAAAATATATGAAAATAACTTATGCTGAATCGAGATTCAAGAGTCTATTATTCTTCATTGAGAATCCTCTCTACCCAACCTAAGAGCTAAATGCTGGGATATACATAGGTTAGCAGGTCATAACTGCACCAATTTTATTGATTCTTCTGCAAATCTTTATGGATGTAAACTTCAGGCATTTTTAGATGAGTTCAATCAATTTCTATTCAGATTGCTTTGCTTCGTTGTTGACTGTTCATTTGTATTTTCTATTTGCTTACTTTTATTGTAGATTAGTCTGATGGTCTTGACATGCATGCATGTAAGAGAGAGAGAAAAAAGACTTACCTGATAGAGTTGTCTGAAGCCATAGAGACTGGTGGGGACTGTCAAGTTTGTCAGGACCCCATGAACGAGAAGAAGACATATTGTTCTCCATTGAACCAATTTGCTCCCGAACAGAAAATGAAAAGAATCTGTCGAGCTTCATAATGAAATCAAGCAGCCAAAACCGAAGCAACAAGTTAAGAATGTCGGAGGCTTTGCTTGCGGAAGAAATGAATATGCACACAGTGCTCCCATTCCTATCTCCTATATAAGAGAAACCTCTTCAAATTCAAACAAATTCTTAATGACCTGAATTTATTGTGTTGATTTTCCCATTATGTGGAGCTTGATTTGCTGCTCGTTTCCCAGATTTTCTACATTTGGTCAATATTCTTACTAATTACAAATTTATCTAGAGGAACACACTTGTCAGATTATTCATTGGCAAAATTCCAACTCCAGAGTGCCAATATATTTTTCCTTTTCAAGTCAAACTCCAACTAATAAGCTGATAGAGTCTTAATAATACATAATGTTAGAGGTGAAAAAGGGTCAAGTTGACTTGAATTTAATTTTTTCTAGGTTAGGTCGAGTTAGAACACAAGAATTCATCACGGGCTTGGGCTGGGCCGAGCCTTTAAATAATTAAAACTTACGAGTTAATTGGGTTTAGATTAAACACAATGGGGATGAATTGAATTTATAAATTATAGTAAATTTTATTATTTTTATACGAACTAAATTCAATCTAACCCGTCGATACTCATAAGCCTCCTTTTCATGGGCCAGATTAACTCATTTATGAGGCCAACCCAGGTTGCCAATTCCAGTCAACGACCTAGCTTGCCTTTGCGGATGCCAAATTGTGGAAATAGCAAAGAAAGGTGAACTCCTTTTTCTATTATAGCGTTGGAATAAGGAGGAGAAAGTGCAAGTTGAAAAGCGATGTTCCCAAAATATGTCGAAGGAATATGCCAAATCAACTGCTGTGCCGGGCTGGGCCCCTCTCTCTTAGAAACCGCCGTCAACATATGGCATCAACAATGTGCCACGCCTTACTCACATGGCTCCATGTTGTTCAAAGTATTATAATCAAATGGTTCTGCCAACAATTGCTCCTTCTTCATAATGCCTAATTCGTAATTTACTATTATACCCATCTCATTCTCGAATATTACAAATATGTGGCTAAACGTTTATACTACAAGACATATATATTATTTATTTATTTTTTCTGTATTAAATTTAAATTAGTATTAAATACAATTAATACTAATTTTTTAATTAATATATAATTAAAAATATAAATTATTTTATATTTTCTAACACTTTTTGAAATATTTCCCGGCTACGCACGCCTCTTGCCGAACCGAGGCCAAGTTCCACACGCAACTCGCAGCGTAATTCCCTTTTCAGTAATCGCCAGCGCCTCTCAGGCTAAATTTGCAACTTGGTGGTGTCAAAATAGTAATTGAATGAAAAACACGAGGGTAAATTAGGGTCGGTGGATATTCGGTATAAATGAAGCGAGGGTTTCGGCCAGTAAAATCGGAATTGCTGGATTTCTAACAGAGCGCAACAGGCGGTTGGCGGCGAGGGACGGGGAAGAGAATAGAAGAGAAAAATACATTTCCCTTCAATTTCTCTCTTATTTTTCTCTTCACCTTCAGATTGAACACAAAATTCTGAAATGGCTTTCTCCGAATCATCTAGAAGAAATTCTCTCATACCGGGCTTCCTCTATTCTTGTTCACCTGCACAAACATCCTTTCCTTCCAACGCAGCTTTCGATGGAGCTGCCACGTCACCTGCGCCGTCGTTGACTAGAAAGAGCTTCGTTGTGGCTGCGCCGAACGAGCCCGGGAAGATAGAGATGTACTCTCCCGCATTTTATGCCGCCTGTACGGCCGGCGGGATCCTTAGCTGTGGACTTACTCACATGGCCGTCACTCCTCTTGACCTTGTCAAGTGCAATATGCAGGTCCTTTTCCTACAGATCTGCTGCTTTTACTTTCGGTTTTCCTTGATTTTTGATCGGTTTTGTGGTAGATTTGTATTTAGATTAGATCTGTGTATTATCGTATTTATGTAATAAGTATATTTATCTGCTGAATTTCTCTTAGATTAGATCTGCGATTTCAGTTTAATTTTTAGTATCTTTTTATTTGTCGTTGGCTGTTGCTATTGTGATCATTGTGTTTCTGAACCCTGTACCATTTTTTATTGGATCTAATATTATTTACTGAGATTTAGGGAGCTACAACTTTTATATTTTAAAATTTTTATTTGGTTGAGAATGATAGTACTATTTTTGCTCTGTGAAATCAGTCACGTAAGCGACATTTTGCATCGTTGCAGATGATTTAATAACGAAAGTTATTTTTATGTGCTGAATGATTCTCTTAAAAATTTTGAAATAGAAATGAAAATCAGGAGCCTCTATAGTATTTGAGGCAACAGTTGTTCAATTCTTAATTGCCTGTTATTTCATCTCTCATCTCTGTCTACAATGAAGTGGTGTGTTTATGCTCAGACGTTAGAGGATATAAAGTAACTTCAAGATTATTGTTTCTTCAGATTGACCCTGCGAAGTACAAAAGCATATCGTCTGGTTTTGGAGTTTTGCTGAAGGAGCAGGGACTCAGGGGTTTCTTCAGGGGATGGGTACCTACCCTTCTTGGGTACAGTGCCCAGGGTGCATGCAAGTTTGGATTCTATGAGTTCTTCAAGAAGTATTACTCTGACCTTGCTGGTCCAGAGTATGCTGCCAAGTATAAGACCTTAATCTACCTTGCTGGCTCTGCTTCTGCTGAGGTGATTGCTGATGTCGCTCTTTGCCCCTTTGAGGCAGTAAAGGTCCGTGTTCAAACTCAGCCTGGTTTTGCCAGGGGTCTGTCTGATGGACTTCCCAAGTTTGTTAGATCTGAGGGTACTCTTGGGTATGTAACGAAATGCTACTTTTTTTGTTTTTCAGCATAGACTTTATTGTATGTGAGATGTTGTTTCTAACCTTTTCACTTGAATTCATGCAGTTTGTATAAGGGTATTGTTCCTCTCTGGGGACGTCAGATTCCATGTAAGTTATCTTTTCTACATTGCTAAATTTAGTCTTATTAGGTATGGGCTACAAATGTAGCTAGTCAATCAATTGTTTTCTTTGTTTGCTCGTCTTAGATATTTGTTCTCATATGGCTTTTCCCTATGCCTAGATGTATTTGTTTGATTGCTTCTTTGTTATGTGCTCTTCCTGTTTCTATACTATTTCTTTAAGGGTGACAACATTATCTTAATATATGTGCATATGTTTTGGTGCTTTTGAAGGCATCATATAGTAATTATATATATATACAATGATGTGGTGCTTGAATCAGTTACTTCAAAGTTATGCTTCTTGAGTCACTTTCTTCATGTAGCTACTTTTAGCAACTTGAATTCTAACTAAGTTTAATGACCTGTGATCTTTGTGTTATTGCTTTTGGCTTTCTCTAGATGTTTACATGATGTTTTATATGCTTGCCTGCTTATTGGCTTCTTATCGTGAAAAGCCTCCTCCTGTTTTTCCTTTCTGTTTTCTAACTGATGGTCCAAAATTCCACTGGTTTCTTTAATCAGCATGACTTCAGCTATATTGTGTATGTTAGTGCCTGCCTTGACACTGGGCATTGGTGCTAGTGTAGCTTTGTGTTCAATAATTACTTTTGTAAGGTGTTCACTTTGATCAGCATAAAATAACTTTGTTTTCTATGTTTGGGCCGGCCTAAACTCTGTGCCATTGGTGATATTGATTGCCAAGCTTCTTAATTAGATAAAGATGCTTTCTTCTTGCAGATACAATGATGAAGTTTGCTTCTTTTGAGACCATTGTTGAGATGATTTACAAGCATGCCATCCCCACTCCAAAGGAGCAGTGTAGCAAAACTCTCCAGCTTGGTGTGAGTTTTGCTGGTGGTTACGTGGCTGGTGTTTTCTGTGCTATTGTGTCTCATCCTGCTGACAATCTTGTCTCTTTCCTTAACAATGCCAAAGGGGCAACTGTTGGTGATGTGAGTGTATACCTAGCATGATTTTTTGAAATTTCATTTTTTGCATAAAGCTTCTATCTTGCTGCTTTGTTTACACTGCTGTTTTCTTGTTGCGTAGGCTGTGAAGAAGCTAGGTCTGTGGGGTCTATTTACCCGTGGGCTTCCTCTCCGTATTGTCATGATTGGAACACTCACTGGAGCTCAGTGGGGAATTTACGATGCTTTCAAAGTTTTTGTGGGACTGTAAGTTATTTCCTTCATTGTTAAGTATTACTTGGAATCAGTTTTGTATTATTGTGCTATTGAGTTAAATTGCTTATGGGTTTGATTCAATCTTCAGGCCAACCACTGGTGGTGTTTCGCCTGCCCCTGCCCAAGCTGCTACTGAGCTTGCAAAGGTGTAAAACATTGAATGATCAAGAGAGTAGATTTTGTTGTTTTGTGGAGTCTGGGAAAACTTCAAGCTAGGGATAAATAAACCTATAGGATTATTCAAGGTGCTTGAGTGACTCAAGCCAGATGTGGAGTATTTTTTTTAATTACATCTCAGAACTTGTTTTGGGCTTTATATTTGCTTTTGCGGCGGATGGTTTTGTTCTCATCCTGGTATCTCGAATCTTTTTTTGTAGTTAGATCACATATTAAATTTCACTTGAATGTTAAGATTACATTCCTCCTCCCCATCAAGAATAGGCAACAAAAACAATGGGCACAGGGGGAGAATACTTATTTCTATGTGCCCATATTTCTTGTGAACGCAGCTGTATTTTCAGTCAGATTGTGTTTCTATGTTGAGGCATAGAATTTATGCTTATAAGATCATTGCTACTGTTAATTACATTAATGCAAGTGCCATTTAACTTATCTGCAAGTGTCATTTCCTCTTGCCATCATCTTTCATTTTCTTGAAGATAACAGTCACCATAATTTCCTTTCGGACGATAAAGATTTTGATCGTTGATACCTCTGGAAATTTGGTGTAAATAAATTGCAGATAGTTCGGTGGATTTCTTTGCGGTCATGGAGTTGAAGGTGGGTAATAAACGAACAAGGGTTGTACTTGAGTAATTCGGCCAAGTTGCCAACTGACGTCAAGCAATGACCTTTGTGAGACCGCTTTCCTACACATCTAGGTTACTGGCTGTATTTTCCCGTGGCATGATCACTGGGATGGTTATCGATCATGTAAAGCATGTTATGGTTCTACGAGAAGTCAAAGTCCACCCCGGCAGTATCAGTTAATCATATGGCCATTTGGGTATAAAATTCTGATCCCATTGTAATTATCTTCGCAATAAGATTTGATGACGAAGAAGGATGAGTTGACAACCTTTCGACAGCCTGAATTGAGCACTGCAGACCTTGTAGTAATGGGTGCTCTCGGGATTATCAAACCAGATGATATATAACAAAGTGAAAAACTGTTCAGGGCTTAGATTGAAGAACACATCTGCAGCTTTTGAGCAGCGGAATGTTCAATGGATTAATCACCAACAGAACTGGAAAAAAAAAATGCATCATAACTAGCAGATCATTATAGCACATTAAATTGAAGGCTCTCCATGAGTGTCAAACTCACTGGATACAGAAAGTAAAAACCTCATAAATTATAACTTAAAATACAAATTCCAGATGGCAAGATCTTCCCCACAAATTTCACCCCTCCACTAAAATGTGACAAGAACTCTGTAATCTGAGATCATAAGTACACAACAAAAGAATTGAGTTATTGATTCTAATATACATATCTTCATTATTATTGTAGTCAAGACGAATGCAAAAGGCTCTGAATTTCTTACGGACATGGAACCAGTACTCTGGTATCAAACAAGATTGATTGTGAAGGAGACATACGGATGAGCTTCCGCATCACCGCCCAAACCAACCATCCCTCCCACTTCATCTTCAGATTTCCAGTATGTGCTGCATCAGATAACGAAGGGAATAGAATTTAGTAATATTAGACTACAAAAAAATGGATATAAAAATGTGCTAAGAGAAGCTGTTTCCATGATGACTTTTCAGCATGAACATACGAGTAACTTTGAAATAGAAAAAATTAAAAACCAATAAAATGAGTATGCTCGTGAGTAATTCTTAAGGCACTTGTGCATTGGCTTGTTTCCATTCCTAGGACACTATTAACCAAGGACTGAAACCATTTTTGAAAAAAAAAAAATTAAACAAGCATTTGAGGAAAATAAACTAATGTTGTGTTCACTAGCCAAATTTCCCAGAAGAATCTGACACCGAATTCAAATGCTATGGCCAAATTCTATGCTGTCAAATGTTTTCTTCTCACATCATCATTGTATAATAAGTTGGAGAATTTTGTGAATGGCACAAAACTGAGTTCAAACAATAAATTTAAGTTTAGGACAGCTCAGAATGGTTCCTGCAAAATATATATGAAGCCCCCCCCAAAGCAAGCAAGGACTATGGAACTTGAAATTATTTGCATAAACACCAGATAGATAGGGGCCAAAGTAGTAGAGGCGGGGAATAAAATTTCAATTAAGTAAAATTTCAGTGATTATTGGAATTCAACCACTTGCATGAAACAAAGTTCAGTTCGTTTACCTGTTTGCACTGTCACAAAGTCCTTCAAGAATTGAACGTACTTTCTTTTCACTTTTCACGGACGGAGCTAAAACACATGCCTGAAATTAACTCAAATCCAATGGTTAGACAAAATGCAAAGATTGGTAATGAAAGCCAATGAGCAATATAAGAGTTTAATTACCAAGAAATTTGGTGGCAAACCATATCTCAAAATGCTCTCTGCAAAGATGCGTACAGCACAAAAGTGCATCCAGGAGCTAAAAACCTACAGATAGAACCCCATTCAGTGTGAAATAAGTTATGACGTACACCATAAAGAGCAAGATACACCAATGACAACAACATATGATAACGGTGACAACAACGGACGGTACTGAATACTACAAACTGTTGTATTATTCTTTTTCTTACAAAAGCATCTACGTTGATAGTCACCTGATTTCCCAACAATTTTATTGTGTACCAATGCACTACTATTTTCATTGCAAGACAACCTTTTATTTCTTGTTGTAGGTATAGTCTTGTAACAAATTTCATCAAATAAATTTTGTGGGGAAAAGTAGTAGAAAATACCTCTCCGTAACTGGTATAGCACCAGTGCAAAAGAGAGCTCCTCAAGCTTTCCTGGTCGTGAACTAATTTTTCTAGCTCCTGCTTCCGGCTTTCTTGTGCTTCTGAACTATATTCAAAATCACGAATCTGAATAACATGAAAGAAAAGAAACATAAACCTGAATTAGAGATCCCCATCAAGTTGAATATAGAGCATAAGTTTAACATAGTACTGCAAGATCTCAATGCAGCTGTATTCAGAGCACACTTGATATGAGAATAACAGAGTAAATCCAAATAGAATAAGACACCAGGTAGACAATTATTGTAAATCAGAACCACTTGCACTTGAATTTCACACTCACTTGGAAGCCCTTCTCACGTGCAGCAGTTCTGAAATTGTCTGCAACACGACGAAATAGAGTAACAGTGTAAAGAGAATATTCATTATCCTCATACAACAGCTTGCTGGACCTAGGGACCTGAAGAAGAAAAAAGAATCAGCTTCATTAGTGAGACAGAAACCACAACAAGAGCAAAAAAGTAATGTAGGTTTATTTGTTCCACATGATTTTAATAGTTTGATGGACCTAGAGTTCAACTTCAGAAGACATGCTCAACTAGCCAAGAAGTAGCAACTTATGTCCCTGTGCATTCATACATTATTTAGGGCTGAATAGCTGGAGTCAGAATGTACAGCTGCATAAATCTCTCCTTACCACGTAGCTGGTCAATGTCTCATAACTGGCCAACCAATCCTTCTGTGAGTACTTGGGAATGATTGCAAGGAGGGTTACTAGATGTTCTGAGGTAATGATGTCCTCTGGTTTCACCAGATTGGAAAGATCACGAACAGCTAAACTGAGATAGGAAGAGAATTAGAAGACTAAAATACACCACAAGTGGAATATAAATGGTAATTACCTTCCACTTTGCTTTCGGTTAATAGCATTAAGCTGACTACGGACATTGTTATATTCAGCAACACGAACCTAACATAATACAGAAACAAATTTACAAGAAACCCAAAATTCAAATCAACAAACAAGTTAAGAGCTAGAATACTTAAAACTAATAACCACAAATAAGTTTAAATCTTGGCAAAGAGTCAGAATTCATATAGAACCTAAGCAAAATAAACCTCTTGTTTTCAATTTCTTGCTGCAGTAAACAAAGAAGGAACCGTAATTGATGATTGCTTAAGTTGAAATTGAATGATTAGACTGGCAGGCAGTCACAAGCATAAAGGAATGAACAACTCAGCATGACAATATCATTCTTACAACAATCATATCAATGTGAATCAATTTAGATTCAACTCCTGTTTATGATGTCATGAGATGTTTCACAAACTGTATTGTGTCCTTTGTAGCCATCTACCTTATTACCTCAAGAAGTATTATAGGCCTACAGACCATACACAAAGTTTTCATTCCTTCTACATAAAATGAGGACTCTAACTAACCATAGGCCTCTAATAGAGCCTTCCATACCATACTCAATTAAACAGACCGCTCTTTCATCTTTCAGCCAGTACTAATCTTAATTGTGGTCAGCATGATATTTCTTAGTTTTATAATTTGATAAATACTACTCGTAAAACGTTTCCATCCACCCAAGTATTCTTAGTTTTAAGATTGATAAGCTAAGCTAATCATGACCTTTGCATGAGGCCATACAAGAAAAGTCTGTTTTCAGTTACTAAGCTCACACAACTTGTGAACCAACAAAAACAGAATAAATGGCCAAATATTAGCATGTTTTATTGTCTGCATTAAAACTAAATGACTCACCAACGCATATATCCTTGTGGAAAAACAATACCTTAAGATCATCTTCAATCTTAGCCACTTGAATATGAATGCCATCCACAATTTCCCTCAAAGGTGACATTGTTGGATACTTTGCTTCATCCCAAACAAACCTTCCAACACAAAGCAAAACCCAACATTAACATACATTATTTACTCAAAATAAAAACCAGTTTCCAAATTTCAAATCAAATTCACTAAACTCAATACATAACTCACAAATTATCATAAAATAAAAAATCCAGACCCAAAATTCATGCTACATTCATTGTCAGGGGGTATACCTAGTGAGATAGGAATCAACTGGCACTCCATCGACAGTCAAAGAACTACTCTCAACACCTGATACCTTCTCCAATTCCTCAATCTGTCGCCTAATCTTGTGAGATACTCCTTCAACAAAGCTATTAGACTGCAAATTTTATCCAATAAGAAAGTGATAAAATTCCCAGCCAAACATATGTTGTAAGCTTACAAAACTGACATTGAATCTAATGCATTATTTCACATTTCAAAATGAAAACATGATTAAAGTTTCAATAAAAGGCTATGCACCATAATTTGCCAGTAAGTATCATATCACAATCTACAGATCTAATTATCAGTTAACATACGGAATTCTGTTACAAAGTAGATAACCCAAAACAATAGATTTGTCAAAATATCAAAATTAAAGTATTTGTCAAAATATCAAATGGAACTATAAATGATAATTTTCCTTCCACTGATTATAATGCAATCTATAGACCTAAATATTGGTAAGATAAAATGAACATATAAAACAAACAATGACATACAATTTTTGTCTAAATTTAAGCGATCACAGTTATTGACATTCGAATGGCATCGCAAACTCGATATACTGAAAATACTCACAAAATTCCACCAGAAAGAAACACAAACAAATTACCTTCACTAGATCATCGCTGAGAGCGAGGAGTGAATCAAGGGTTCCAACCCGGAGATTTGGTACATTAAACTGCAAAACCAAATCTAATTTCAAAAGAGAAAGAATGAATAAAAAGAATAACCAGACGATCAGATCGATCCGTACCCTGTAAAGAGGAGTATCAAAGGAATGTTTGGAGATCTGTTCCTGTAATCGATTCCAAAGAGCAGTGGCTGAATTCTGTACTGGAAGAGACACTGCCCAATACCTCGATGCCATTTCACAACCGTTTTCAGTTTTTTCTCTCTGTCTGACTGTTGTTCGTGCGTCAATCAATAATGGAGCCTGTTCTTCAGCTAATGGCTAGCTACAGTGCAAGATCAGAATTTCACCAATTTTTATTTATTTATTTCTAGTTTGTTTCTCATTTACCAATCGTCACGCGCCACTCACAAATGAAATCCAGAAATGAAATCAAATCGCCCATTTCGAACACTCGACCGCAAGGTTATGAGCCAGACGGTTTTCTTATTAGAATGCCCGAAACGGTATTTATACTCGTATTGTTCCTTTAATGTATAACATAATTTCTGTTTAATCGATTAATAAAATATTATATTAAAATTTTTAATTTTTAATTTAATTATTAAATAATTATATTATTAAAAATTTTATTAAATACGATAAAAATATAAAATTATATAAATATAATACGATAGTTTAAATTATCATATTTAATTATAATATATACAACTTTATTTATGTGTATTTGTTCGTCAAACACATTCCATAAACCTGATATAGGCTCCGATTCAAGGAACCTGGACTAGTATGCATACGCTTTAGCAAGGTTATTGCTGCAAATTGAGATTATAAATACTACGCCTGTGGAACAATCATGTTCACCACTTAATTAAGCTTGGCGTTGCGTATATCAATGGCTGTAGTATAACTCTACGGTAAAGAGATTAGTAATAATGTTAGCAACTTACATGTTCAGAAGAAACAACACAGGATCTGTATATGCAGCTTACAAGTTTTCCTCTAGCTATTCTCTATTGCATATAGACTTAGATGTACATACAATAAAAGGGTGGGGAAAAGAAACAGGAGAGTGCTAGCTTCAGGATCAAAATACAGTTGATCACATTCTGGTAAGTTTTTGGGTAGTGCCCACTTGTTTAGCTAGAAGAAAACAGTAATGCAATTAGTAGAAGTAGTTGTCAACAGATCCAAAGCTTTCCTGCAGAGATCCAAACCTTGAATAACTGGTCAGTGAACCACCCAAAAAATCCAGAGGAGGGTGTGGTGTCATAAATACAAGACATGCCAGCGTCGTCCGCCATTGGATAATTAACATTGAAGGAGCTGGACCTGTGTTAACTTCATAGTCATTGAGGAGGATGTCATTGACAGAATCACTTGTGAAATTTGTGTATCCATCTTGGTCAGAAGCCTTTTTAGCCTGAATGACCTGAAAAAATATCGAGGAAAATTTTTGTTAGTAATCATAAGAGAAGCTTATTATGACTTCACTATCTCAAAGATCTAGGATATGCATGGACAGCATGCATAGTTCTGGCTTTGATTGTCTTGATATACAATGATGAAGTCTCCAAGTTGTTACCCATGCGTGATAACAAAATCGCCTGAGAAAATTCCACAAATGAATGCAGGTCAAGGAAAATCTATTGTTGCAAGAATAACCAATGCAAGAAGGAAAGAAACATAAGCAGGTGAGATCAATCTCATTACCAGTATTTTTCAAGTACGTGCATCCGCCTGTTATTACTAGGACAAAACCTGCTCATGAGATTAAAGGAAGATTAGTCAGTTGACCTTTCAATATATGTAGGGCAAACGGACTGCCGAGGAGAAGCACTCCAGTTTAGGCTAATAATTAGCAAAGTACCGCAAAGATAATTAAGCATGCATATTACATATCGTTTGCATTCTATTTCATTACGTGTCTTTCTGTCGTTTAGGAGAGCCAGAGACAAATCAGAAACCTGTATTTGAAGCTCCACACATGCAGACCATCCAAGTCATCCATGCTGATAGCAATCCCTTCCTTGGATTCAAGCATGGGGAGGTGTGCCTCAGCTGCTTTCTGAAATGAAGTTCATTGTGATGAAATATTTACATGTCAGTTTGCTTTAAGTTAACCTTGGTTGTTGTTTATGAAGATCAAGTTCATCGTGGATAAAGTCGACAACCGCTAGTATTGCTACCTTGTAATAATGAAAAAAATAATAATAAAATTAAATTATAATTAAGTACGAGAAAAATTAAATTTAAGTGATTGAATAGAACAATTAATTAAGAGAAAGTTTTAAGTAAGATTATGTTAGTATTACTGTTGTCATGAAACTATTTAATAAATAAAATGAGAGAGATAATTTTTTAATTGTGAATAAAAAAAATTAATAAAATAATTTATATATTTTTTTTATCATATTAATTAAATAATAAATTTTTTATTAATTTTTTAATTTATAATTAATAAAATTATTTTTTTTATTTTATTTATTAGAGAATCTCGTCACATTATTTCTTTTATTTTATTTATAAAGACAATCTCACCACATCTGTAATTCTAATATATTAAGACTTTCTTACTTAAAAACTCTCGTCAGTTAAACTCAAAATTGTAAGTCGAGGAGAAAAAAGAATCTCACGTGTGCGGGTAGAGTAGGGGGAGGCACGTGCAAGCTGGAGAAGGAGGAGGAGGAAGAAGAAGAAGCAAAGGCCTGAAAATTTGAAGAAGAAGGACGCCTCCGTCTGGCCATCCTTTTCTTCCTGTTGATACCAAGACTGGTGACAGCAGCAACAAGGCCACGGGTTGACCCGCCGCGATCCGATCTAACACGGGTATTGTCGCCCTTCAAAGTGACACTTTCAACACCTGCCATGAGAGCAAAGTCCTTGGTTTTCTCATGAACGCTCCTACTAAGAGCTGTTTGATCCATCATCATTAGGGTTTTTTGGGCCAGAGTCAATTATATTGGTCAAGTTTTTTTCTGAAAAAAAAAGAACCCACGATTCGTTTTAGATTTCAGTGAGAGACTGTTGCCTCTCTGCTGGCTGCACAGATGGAAACTACTGGTGATGGACGCTCGGTAATCGCGAAATGGGGTTTTGGTTTAAAGAGAAAGGTAATTCTTTTTTTTTTTTTGCTATTTTTAGCAAGACTTTGGTGAATGCAGAGCCTGGTTTTTGTGACATCTCTGCATTCTGCATTCGTGCTGTCTCTTTGATCTTTTGTTCTCATTATAAATATATTCATATATTATCAAAACTAAACTGGTAATTATGTGGTTGAAAAATGTGGGATGGGTAATGGTTTCGGATGAAATTTCTGAATTCGAAAGTAGGGTTAGGGTTTTCTGATCATAGTCACCGTTCTTGGTGACAAATGTGCTGCATGGATTCATGGTTGCTATTAGATCTTTATTTTTATTAGATATTGCACAAGTTTCTGTTAAACTTGGCAAGAGTTAATTGTACTGAAAAAAGAGAAGTGTGAAATGGGATGAGGATTGGGTTGTTAGGGAATGGCTAAGAAGAAACTGACGAATGGAGGGTGAAGGAAGAACAGGTGTTGCAAAAGTTATTGATTCAATGCAACTGAAATCGATGGCGTTTGGGCGTTTGCATGTATTGGACTCTTCATCTTTCAATGTACACTTAAAACGACAGTCTCTCCCTCTCAGCTTAGCTAAAAGGAATTAATCTATGTAGAGCGGCAGAGAAGAAGAGGGAGTGGTTTTTTAATTTTAAAGGTGGGAAAAAGAAACCACTGCATGTGTCTTGGTTTCAGGCACGCGACTTACAGAGGTTTGCGTAGAAGAAATGGGCATGCTTTGGGTATGATCTTCGTACTATAAGCAATTAGAGTAAGTGTCTGAATAGACACAGACATGGCTGTGATATTCTGTACACGAAAGGATTTTGTCACAAGTGATATCAAATACACACCGAATTGCATTTTAATTACTATCCGATTCTGAGTATACTCATCACTTAAATGATTAAATACATATTTTATACACCTTTCATACTTTAGAAAATAAGTTTAAAATTAATTATTATTATTATTATATTAATAACTATTTACATTTGTTTAATAATTTATTTAGTAATAAGAAGTACCGTTTTCTTTCCTCTTTATTTTTGGTTTATATTTTTTACTGCAATCTGCTGTAATTTTTGGATTCCAGTCTTCAGTTTGATCAGCCATTTGCCCACCCTGCAAAGGAGCTTGCTCAATAATAAACAAGGAAACCTTATTCACCCCCAACTGGATATCATGTGCTAAATGCTTGCTTCCCGGAGATTTTGTATTCACACACAATGTACATAGAGCCATACGAGAAAATAAGAGAATGAAGAAAACAAGAAACAGAATTCTTGAGGACCCAGAGCCAAAAGCTGCATCCAAAGCATCCAGACAGGCTAGGAGATAAGACGGTCCAAACAAAGAGCTGTCATAGCGTAAGGCCAGCTGGGATGATGCCAGCACTAGTTATAACTGTTATTTATTATATACTATAATTGATTTCAATAACCAAACTATCATGATTCATGGAGAAATAAACTTACCGCGCAAAAGAAAATGGACAAAAAAGTACACAATCATTCTTAGAACTATTAAATTATTCCTGAACACGGAAAACCAATCAAAAATTTTGCAAGGGTTCAAGTCCATTAAATCACCAACTACAACTTGCAAGACCAATTTCAGATGCAAAGGACAAGGGCACAACTTAGAGCTACATCTGTACAACTCATTGAAATACAAGACAGCATGAATAATTTGCTGTGTATGATTGAATGCACTGATCCTTTCAAAGCCAGGTACATGATAATACTGATGACACTATAACTTAAAATTATAAGAGTACCAACCATTACCTAGGCAAATTAATCATTAGTCTTTTTTAGTTGATAGCTTCACTGACCTCGCCTTCTGATGCTGCTCAAAACTTGTCAAATTGAGGGGAAAAAATTCTTTCCATTTTTACTCCGACTTCATCCTCTCCTCTTGCTGTTGTTTCTTAGGTTCAGCAGGGAAGTATTTAATACCCACAAGATCACCAACCCTACTGATAGCCTGATAAAAGAAAGCAAACCAAATCAGGATTTACAGTCTACACAAACACACACACACACACACACACACACAAAGAAATCATTTTATAATCTTAAAACAGCTAAAATTTGTAAGTTACACTCTGCACCAATTTAAAATGGACAAGGATCTAAAATATCAAAAATCTGCTACTTGCTTGATTTAAAGTCCTTCAGTAAAGTGAGTGTATTGTCTTATATACTTCAAGGATCCATGTGAAGAGTAAAAATCTGGATCTCTCTCTCTCACGTGTGCGTGAGCGTGCACGGACGCACGCACACACCACAAATGACACATTTCCAATAATCTTCCATGGATCAGGGCTTACCTCCAGGGCTTTAATCAGATCTTCCTTGGTGTGTGAAGCAGATATGCATATGCGAGCCCTTGCCAATAGCAGTGGGGTTGCTGGAAAACCAACAGTCACAACAGCCATCTACAACAAACACCACTTTATAGTTGCTGACATCTAATTAAAATTTTACCACAAAAACTGTAAACATATCATAGGCCATAAAGCCCAATGCACTCACATTCTGCTTGAGGCACTCTCGTGAGAAGGCAGGAATTTTGGCGGGGTTGTAAAGCATGATTGGCATCACTGGGGAATCATTATCCCCAAGAACCTCAAACCCCATTTTCTGGAGTTCTGACCTAAAAAAGTTGCTATTCTCACGAATACGTGCAAGCTTCTGGGCACCTAAAAAGAAAGAAAAGCATTTAAGATTGTGATCAATAGTAGCAAGAGACATGGATCTTCCCCAAGCTCACAAACTAATAGCTGAAACAAAGAAGATACGGCAAAGAATCACTTTGCACCTCTACTGGAACCATCCTCCCCAAGAATAACCTTTAGGGCAGATATGATCTGTTCTGCTGCAGGTGGTGAAATTGAAGTTGCATAAAGATGAGCAGGACAAGTGTACTTCAAGTATTGGATGAGTTCCTTCACATAAAAAAAGTTTTGATATCATAAGAATGAAATTGAGGGTCTATGATTCATTTATCTCCCTCTACCACCCTTTTTCTCCTCCCCTTATACAAACTCTTGAAGGTGAATTCATTCTGATGGGGAAAATTCTAGTAATGGTGAGTACACTTTTAAAGCTAGGAAATAGTAACAGAATATGGATGAAAGACTCAGTAAGTTAAAATTATGATTCCCGCTCAACAATAATTTATAAGTATAACATAGAATGCTAAAAAGCAAACCTTAGACCCTGCAATGTAGCCACCACATGATCCAAATGATTTAGTAAAAGTTCCCATCATGATATCCACATCAGCAGTATTGACTCCTAGGAGCTCACAAACCCCTCTTCCTGTTTTCCCCACTGCTCCTATGCTGTGGGCCTCATCCAAGTATGTATATGCCTATAACAATAATAAGACTAGAATAATACCAAAAAATTCATACATAAATGTATATATGAGCTACAGTACATAAAGCAACACATGAGAGGGACAACCTACACAAATAATGAAAATCATCCAATGAACAGATATCTCAGAGGCAAAAAAATAAAGTTAGAAAACATGCATAACAATAAATTATGTTAACAGTAGTTCAGTAAAAATCATCATTCCCAAAACATTGTAGAAAGCAAACACTTCCGCAAACACAACAAAAGAAAAAAAAATATGAATTCGGTAACATTATAACTCAAATTCAATGCAAGCATTAAAATGAAAGCCATCATCTAGCACAACCTTATACTTCTTGCAGATTGCTATGATCTCAGGAAGTTTGCAAAGCTCCCCTTCCATGCTGTAAATCCCCTCCACGATGACAATGATCTTCTTCCAAGGTCTATGGGTCCTTGGTTGTCCCTCGGCGATTTGTTCTCTCAAGACTTCTTCCAAGTGAGAAGGAGCTGTAAACAAATGGTAAAGGGAAACCATGAGCAAAAAAATCTCCAACCGAAATCTTAAAGTATTACTGGCATTTGAAAGGAAAAAGGCACCATTAATGCACAACACAGATGCTTTTTGGTTTTTTCATAAATAACATGATATGACATCATGAAATATTCAGAAACTAAAATTAGCCTGCTTGACACTTTATAATCAAGTCAGAAGCATATAATTCAGTAATACAACAGAGAGACTTACTGTTGTGCTGGAAAACACGAACAGTTGCTCCAGATCCCCGTGCTCCATTGACAATGGAGTTGTGGTTCAACGAATCACTAATAATCAAGCCTCCCTGTAAATAAAATTGACAGGTACTAATAATTAACTGGCAAGAGTAAGAAATCATGTTTACAAATTGCTCTCACTTGTTGAATAACAAACCTTTCTGATCAAGACTGGAAGGATAGCAGAATTTGTCACATAGCCCATGCCAAAAACTAGAGCAGCTGGTTTTCCAACAAACCTTGCAACACACTCCTCCAAATCATTGTGCAACACTGTTGTGCCTGATGGAAAAACTGCATTAGTAAAACCTTATAAAGACGAGTGTTAATGCAAAAGCATATAAACACTCACCACCATCCACCCGGCTACTACAGGTACTCGGAGAATATTTTTTCAATGTCTCAATTACTCGGGGTGTACAGTATTCATCTGCTGCAGCAAAGCCAAGGTAATTGTACGATCCTAAATTTAGGCATTTACTTACATTGTTGGTTCGTCTGCATCAAAATCACTCAGTCATGCAGATATTCAATGTTGTGGTGACCTATATGAATGAAGAAAAATTGCAATAGAAACTAAGCACCCCTATACCAGAAGCATCTAATACAAGTGAAAAATCTTACTTCAGTGTCTTGTTATTATCATTGGAAAAACGCTCAATCACATCAAACCACGCATCAGGGGCACTTGATATAGGCCGCCCAAAACAGTCCTGCCAGATATAAGATTGAATAAATAGTATATACATCATATTCAACAGTTACTAGCATTCTAAGTACTTTCATTCATAAAATTTATAGTAAAGTGAAACAAGTCAGAATAGAATAACATAATTCCTTCGCAATGCAAGAAGTTCACAATAACTTATCTCTCAAAACTAATTATACACACCTTCTTCCGTTATTAACCCACTAAATATTCTTATCATTCATAGAAACTATTCTTTTTCCCACTTCACCAGTCAAATCCTTTCCTCTTATCAGAATTTAAAATACTCTAATTTGGAACCAGATCTCTTCATAAAACTCAAATATTCATATGACACCAATTTTTAAACCTTTTGTTGCATTACTCTCATTTCTAATTTATAATGTGAAAATCCAAATTTGTTTGTGACAATCCAAATTTGTTAAGGCAATACTAAATGAAGCTACTTTTCAGGATTCAATTTTATCAAAATACCGCAACATGCACCATAAAATACCATAAAAATCACTAGTTATTGAATTTTTCACAAATAGCCAAGTCTTAACTAGTTCAATCCATTTAAAAATAAAATCAACGATCCTTTTCTACTAAAACACGTAAATAATTTCACAACTCGATCATATCAACCACCAGATACCTGAATTCGGTGATACAAGCGGCGTGTATAAAAATCCTCGAGTCCTAAACAGATTGGCGCGTATCCCTGGTTCACCGGAATCAAAAGTCAATGAAAATCAAAAACAGACACGCAAGAATCACCGCAACCGGCGGCAAAATTTTACCTGAAGATTGTCGGCACTCCGCCAGTCAATAATTTTGCGAAAGAAATCTCTGATTTGGCCAAAAGCAAACAATAATCCGTAGCTGAAGTACGTCGTCAAAGCAGTTAAGTACGGAATTGCAATCATCTTTACTCAAAAAAAGAGAACAGAAAAACAAGAGAATAGTAAACTATAAAGATGAAGCGCAGATCTGCGTAGGCGGAGAATGTCGGAACCAGAGTTACAGAGATCCGGAAAGCGAGATGCAACCGAATAAAGGATCCGGAAGTTGACCCGGACGAGAGGCGGGCGGGATTGAGACAATCTTTAGGGCGGAGGATGGTTTGGCGAAACTTCTAATTCTGATAATCAGTGGTCTGGGATTTCGCGTTTTTAGACTCAAAATGGACCCGGCGGAAAGGGCACGGTCAACCATTTACTTTAAAATTGGAAACCTTCCAAATCCATTAACATCTCCATTTTATTTTTATTTTTATTTTGAAAGTTTTGATTAATTAGTTAATTAGTTTTCCAGTCCATTTAACCTAATTTAATTTGATATTTATGCCAACCGTAATTTATATTTTTCTTAATTAAAAAATGATTTGTTGACGTGTCAATTATCACGTACTATACGGATGGTCACGTAAAAATAGAAAAATGATTAAACAAAGAGACATACGCAAGATGGAGTAAAGCTTGTTACAATACGCGTATTTTAGGAGTAGACTCGTATAAAAAAGAATAGCAAACAAAAAATAAAGAACAGATCCATTTTGTAAAAAACATAATATACAAGGGTAAAAATGGAAAAAAATGGCCAAACGTGGGTCGCTGGGAACTTCGCCGCGGTACAAAACCCTGATTAGCATGTTGTAACCAGTCGATCTCTCCAATTCTCTTTGTCAAGGATCCAAAGAAGAGATTCAATGGTGGAAACAACGAACCCAGAAGAATCCACGTTGCATTCGAAGCGTAAACCCGATATAATTTGCGAGGAGAACGAAGAAAACCCAAACAAAACCCAAAAGCTTCAATCTTTGAACAACAATTCTCAACTTTCGGAAGACAAAACCATTGACCCAGATAAAGAATGCGTTATTTCAGATGCTCAAGTGCGCAGCGAGGAAGAAGAGGACGACGAGGAGGACGAGGACAGTAATGGGGAGGTTGTTGTGGATAGAAAGGGAAAGGGGATTTTAATAGAGGATGGAGAAGACGACGAGAGCGACGATGGCGACGATTCGAGTGATGGCGGGAGTCAATCAGAAGGAGACAGTGATTTGTCTGATGATCCGTTGGCAGAGGTTGATTTGGATAATATTCTTCCATCGAGGACTAGAAGGAGGGTCATTCAGCCAGGGGAATTCATTGCTAATGATGTTGACAACGATGATGATAGTGATAGTGATGATGGTGACGCTTAAGTTCTGGAAGGTTAGTTCAATTGAGTATAATTAAGTAGAACTGGACCACAATTTGTCGTTAAATGTTTGAGGTAGTATTAGTATTTTGATGAGATTATACTAGTTTCGAGATTCCGTGAAAGATTTGAAGATGTTGTAACTCTATTTTTTTTCTTTCTTTTCATGTTTGTATTTTTTTTTTTTTTTTTCACATACTACTGAAGACCTTGTTCTACATATCTTTGAAAAGGCATATGTTGACGGCTGAGACAAAAAGCAGTTTATGTAGTCTTGCTGGTTCCTGTCAATTAATGAATGTATAAAGTTCTCCAACATGAAAATGTGGATTTAGTTGAAAAAGTAGAAAGTTCACCTCCTAAACGCGGAGGAAATTTATCTCCTGCAAATGATGTAGCAACTAGCGTTGAACTTTTGTGGGTCCGTGGTCAATGTTCATATGATAATGGGTTCTCATAGGCGTTGAGAGTGGAGCTTGGATCTCTTTAAATTGTGGGAGAGCCACTGGATGATTATGTTAATGAGGGTCTGGTAAGATATGACTTATCTTTTTTTTTTTTCCACGAAGAATGGATTGTGGATTTTTTTTCCAGGATTGCAGCTTTAAGTTTATCGGCCATGGTTCACACATGTTGCGTTGGAATCTTTTCAGGCTTTTCAGATTTTGATTAACTAGTTCAGTTGTGTAATGTGCTTACAAATCATCTGCGAGGTAATACATATCCTTCCTGCAGAACACCTGGACCTTTCATTGGGTTTATTGAAGTCGACTCTAGTTTTGATCTGCCATTCACGATCACTCTCAGTAGTGCACTTTTGATTTAGTTGCAAAATTGTCTTTCTTTATAGTTTCCAGCTAAGAGTTGTGGGAGTTGATGCCTCAAAGAAATTACCTTTGATGGTCTATTTAGCTAGATTTGTAAATGCTTTGTGTATGAGTTAAGGACTATATTGGTAGATTCATCATTATGCTTTTACAAATTTCCAATAATACAGGTTAGGACATCTTATACAGTGTCCAGGCCTTTCTTTGGGCATTAAAGGTGTCAAATTAGGTTGGCTAGAGCTGTGTGTTTACATGGTTGTTTTGCTGATTTGACCCACCCACAATTCTTTAGAATTGTCTCAATGATAATTACCACAATTCTAGATTTATTTGTAAGCTATGATTCATAATAGGTTTTGCTAATACTACAGTAGTGCAATTGCATGGAATAAACTGTTATCAACTTACAAATATGGAATCCTGTTTTCTTGTTCCATTCATTTAAAGCTCTTTGATGAGCCTGCTGGATATTTGACACTGGCATCCCTTGCCTCATTTGTGTGTATCTATGTATGCCTTTTATGTGTGTAATTTAATTCTCTTCGTGATGACCTCTACATGTGTAATTTAATTCTCTTTATCTCACCCCATATGTGTGTATTATGGGTGAAGCACACAAAGATAACTTTGAATTTTCTTGTTACAGTAAGTATGCATGTAACTTAATTCTCTTTGATTGAGTCTGCTGGTGGCTACTTGTCATTCCCTGTATGTATGTAGCATGGATGAAGCAGTTAAAAGATAACTCAGAATCCAATTTTCTTGTTTCAATTGGTACGTATGTAATTTTAATTCTCCTTGATAGAGCCTGCCGGATACTTGTCATGCCCTGTAAGTACATATGTAACGTGGATGAAGCACTTCTTATTTCCCTTGCACAGTTATATGTATTTTGTAACTTGGAAAAGGAAAGTATATAAGTGTGCTTGCATGATGATGAGTGAAGACTTTCTCTTGCCACTGGGTCAGTTTACCTTACAAGTTCAGAAGACTACAGCTTGCTAAAGATTCCATTATGGTCAGTTCTTGAAACAGTTTTCAAATTTCTTCAATTTCTTTTTGCATTATTGTTGTGGATGAATTTGGATGACAAGGTTGATGAGGATAGCAAGACATTGATCATGAATAGTTGCTACTCACTAGACATCCATGTTTGCCATGCTTTCTGTTTTTGGTTAGAATATTCATCATTCAAATTACTCATCTAGATTCAATACATTTTGGTCATTTGACCATTCTTGAATTGTGCAAATGATCGGCATCTGCAAACTCAACTGACTGAAGCATATAAACCAATATGCTGGAGAATTTAAAATGACATGCATGCATTATCTCGGTGTTCTCACAGCTTCTGCTCCATAGTCTAAAGTCTAAGTGTAGTTTCTGCTCAATCTAACATTCACATAGTGTCTTGTGCTTAAAGTCAGGGCAGCTGAATAGGCAAAATTATGTTATCGGTGATTTTTTCCCTCTGATAAATCCTAGTGTTGATAATATCCCGCTAAGTGCTTCTGTTCTGCATTGGTTTTCCCCTGCTCTCGCTCCATTGTCTTGTTATATATACATATTAACAATACTGACATTTAAATTTAAAATATTCGTTAATATTGAGATAAGCTCGGATCAAAACAAACTCCCGATTCCGTACGTGGATACAAAATGGACGTGTAATTTGTAGTGATTCTAAGAGCTGGGTCCATCTTAATGCTTAGGCTCGGGATCATACTGTTAAGATGAGGTTAATTAATTATTGCAACAGCTACACTAACGCAGCCCTTTCAGTAGGGTCCTCTTTTACTGACATCAATGGAGCCCATTTTTGTGGCCCACTCAAAACTTTTATTTTGGGCTCTAGTGATACTAAACGCAGTCGTCTACTTCAATCTCTGCCATCCAAATCACTTGGCCCAGAGGCAACCACAGTGTCTCAGATGTGAAATTTTCTAGTGCCTCCAACACAAGATCTCATTTCATTGGAGTTAGTAAAATTTTCACAAATCCGACATTCAAATCTTGGTAAGAAGCCAAATAGATAATACATGCACATGTTAAAGTATTAACATGTCATATCGATTACATGCGAGACACCGATTTTGGACGAATATTATGTATATGCCGACCTAAACTGGACCAGTTGACAGGAGCAATGTCAGCATAGATATTGAAATGCATATGGGGTATGTGTAGGTACTGTCACAGTAGGTGTCCTTTTCACAATTGTCTTTAGAACAGGAGATAAGCTAACAGCAACCCGCCATTTTCTTTTGTGGTCCTTTGCCTCCCTCTTCTTGCCTCTCTCTTCTTTGTCCTTGTTGATGATTTGCAGGAACATCAATTGAAGGTTCAAATTGGACCACCAGGAAAGAAAAGAAGACACAAATGTTTCATCTCCCTTTCATCCCAAGGTGCTATCCTATTCTAACTATCATACGACCCTCAACACAGGACCACAATTCATTCACATGCGCCATCATTTCGCATGCAGCTTCTATTTTTGGCTCCTAGGTTTCTTAGATGGTCTAATTGGAAACAATCACAAGAGAGTTCTTTTGTGTTTAATTCATTTTATGATATATTGTTTGATGAAAAATTTGTAACCGTCGGATTGAAATGGAGAATATGATTAGTTGATAATGGAGAGTTGTTAACGATTATGGAAATAATAATTAAAAACAAAAAGAGAAAAGGGTCGATAAGGTGGTCAAGATAAGGTTAATTTAAGTAATGGGAAATGGGTTAATGTACTTCACATGGCGGCAATTGTTGCAAATGATGGAAGGGGAGAGGAGGAGGAGAGGAGAGGCACATGAAGATGGAAATGATAATGAGTCACGACCACTTTAAATAATAATAATATTTCATGGCTTTCAATAATTTTCTTCTGCTTGTAATTATATGCAAGTGGGGCTATAATTATATTTGATTAGGCAAGGCAATCCCCCACCCACCCTTTTCCCTTTTGGCCTAACCACTCTCCCCACCTTTTTGAATTTGCAAATTCCATATGCTTATGCTCTCAATCTTATTGATTTCTTTGTCAATAACGTCATCTCTTATTACGTATTCTTTGTTCATTTCTCTAGACAAAGTCTTCTAGTGCCAGACAAATTTTGCCAGCCTAGCTACAACACTATCTCTTTTTACCCATATTATATTGTTATTTTCTCTTAATTTAATCCAAAAGCATTCACCTTGCACATGTATTCCCAATCTTGTAAACCAAAACTTTCTTAGTGCTGAATTCTAGATTTCTAGAGGCATAAAGTCATGTAAGGCAGCCAAATCGCTATAGCTTGTTACTCGTGTTGTATGCCGACTATTGGCCCTATCTCCCTACGGAAGGTAGCGTGGTTAATCTCTTCATGATTTGAGCAACCTCTAAATCGGCCACAAGTTTATTTGCTTGCAAACGTCCCATGGTTGATCCCTCCATTTAATACAATACTCTTCCTCGTTGAATCTTTAATGAAAGATTAGTGGGTCGGTTTTTCAAAACGTACATGGCATGTTTGGATGCCAGCATTGAACTATTTAATTTCTAATGTTTGTATTAAATGAAGTTTAACTCATGTTTGGTAATTTAACCACTTGTATTGCATTGCATATTTTTAAAGCTGTAATGTAGGTGCGGTTGGTCAGACTTGATCCGTAATTTCTCATGGGTCACACTTGTACCCAATTTTTTTTTAATAATAATATATTAAAATAATAATTTAATATAATGATATTAAAACAAAATATTTTATTAATAAAATATTGTAAATTATTTTATATTTTTATTACATTTGATTATAAATTATTTTTAATCAAAGGTAATATAATACGATATAAGTATTACAATATTATATATAATATAATATATTTATATATTATAATAATAAACATATAATAAATAATACAATTTAATACGTGTTATTCTAAATATAGTACAAATTTTTATTTAATTTATTGTAGTTTAATTTAATATAATTTAATGCAGACTATTTAAAATAATATAGTATAACACACGTTACTAAAAATACTCGTAGTACTTGATATTATTTAATCATAATGAACTATTTAAATATTATATTCAAAAACGTAAAAATATGTTAAAACATGTAGTTAAAAAAATTATTTGATTGTATGATACGAAATATCAATAATTCAAATTTTTTTTAAATTTCGGCTGGTAAGAGAGAAGAATTTTAAAATTGTGATTTTTATTGAATTTAATATTAAATTAAAAAATAAATAAAATTTAATATCTTCATAAATTGCTTGCATGGATTATTCTTAATTTCTAATTAATATACAATTTTATCACAAGAGCTTAAAGAGTGGCATAATAAGATTTTGATTGTTGAATAGATAATATGCTTTTAGCTTTAGTGTTTCCACATTTATGTAAACATTCATATTTTTGTTTGGACACTTATCTCTAATAGGCAAAAAGAAAGACAAGAATGGCTTATGCTGACCTCTTCTCTTCAACCTTAGGATAACTTAGGGTTTCATATCTCAATACACCAGCTATGCAGCTAGGTCGTCCAAATGTCCATTTCCAGGCAAAGATTGTGAGCAATATGGCTCGTAATATACAGCTCTTATGAGGTGTGAGACCCACGTACGTTAGACCCATCTGGATAACAATAATAACAAAAGAAAAAGAATCATTAATAAATAAAGAGGAAAAAAAACTCATGTCCCACCATCACATGGCGACTGATCGATGATTCTTTTGCTGATTATGGCCCACGTTAAAGAGAAAAAAAATTCAACTAAGTAGGTAAAGTTTGGAAATATTTAGTGCCACAAAATCAACCGAAAAAATCTTCCGCAATGCAACAGAGCCAGCCGAGTGGGCGTGGGACACAGCCTACTGTAATATTAATTTGACCGGGAGATTCTGCGTATTCAACGAAGACCACCAGGCCATGCTGACGCTGCTGCCATTGCCGTGCAGCTAGAAAACAACAAATCAAACAGGGAAGGTATTGGAAAGTCTAGGCTATGTTGTAGGTTGGTTTGGTTGCTTTGGAAATTCGAGCCCTTGTTATTTTTGCTTGCTTGTGATTGTGGATTGCCTAATCAAACTGCATTATTTATCCATGCTAATCCGTTCAGGCAGTGGAATTAGTTGTTGACAATTACAAATCCCAGCTATCATCAACAAAGGATCTTCTGTCAACATCCCTGTACCTAAACCTAACCCTAACCCTAGCCCCGAAAGACAACTTTACGATAACATGATATGATGCCATAGAAGTTGGGGCATTCAGAAGAGAAGACTAATCATTCTCCTCGTTATTATTCATGGAGAAGTTTGCAATCTTGTGTTGACTGACTGGTTCCCAAGCTTGTTACGTTGCTGGTTCATTTCCAATCATCTTCCCCTCAATGAATGGCCTCATCTGCCATCATACACTGCTCGCAAATAATCGACAAAACACTGATAATTCATAAGAGACAGTACATTATAAAACATGAACAAGAACTTCATTTAATTGAAATAATACATGAATTAAAAATTTAATTACAATTAGAAAATGGGAGTTGACAATTGATGATTGGATTAAAGAGATAATAACCAAGGATTTGCATATCTCATTAGAAAAGATTTGGACCATAATTCTCAATTTCCACATAGATAATGATTTCAAAGTGGCAATTCAATTTTTGACCCATAAGCCTGCTACATTAATTCTTAATGGGTATATTTTATAATTGAGCTTATGGCACTAAGTCAAAGTGGTAAATGATTTGAAATTACAGTGCCAAAAAAATCAATCAAACTCAACCCAAAGTCTTCTTTTGAATTATGCCAACACACTTTGCACATTGATCTTATCATAGAATTCTCGTACCAAGCATAAGCATGGTAGAAATACCTTATATAATTTTTATTCGACGAGAATCAATCTCACTTGCTTTCTTTTATCTTAGCTTTATTATGAACTAAGCATTTGACTAATAACAACCACTTTTCATTAATATTTTCTTACATTCAGTTCTATAACCTTGTAATTTTTACTTCTAAAAATCTTTATATAATATTAAAAATTATTTATGTTACATTTCGTATAATTTTTTTTACATTAATTATATTATTTTTAATGTTTTATATTTAAAATTTTTTATTAATTATTTTATATTTTAAACGTGGAGGGAGATGATGTATACTGGCAGAGCAGTAGAATCCAGGATTACACCTTTTATTTATGGGCATGATGATGGAATATAATGACATACATACCCAAAGGAAAACAAGTACTTACACAGTAGATCATCATCGATGGCTGAAAGCAGAGAAGCCTCTCACATTAATGTAAATATTATGAGGACACATTTAAAGCAGTCTTAGATTTTGTCAAAAAATCATTTCCTTCTTCTCTTCACTGAATTTCCTAATCATTAAAAAGCCATGATTCCCCCCCCCACCGGCCCACCCCAGTTATATCCTCTTAATACTAATAAATAACAGATGTACAGTACAGTACAGTACATGTGTTTCATAACACAACAGGGTAATTTTCCGACGGACAAAAGTTTATTTGCAGCAGAAAAAATAAACCCAGTTCCACGAGTAGGTATATAATACACTCGCGTTTCGGGATTCTTATCTTCCACGTCAGGACGTCAAGCGGTCCCCACAAGGAGGTGGCTCTGTCAGGGGTCGCGAGTGATTATACTCGCGCGAGTAACGATAATGTAATTAGTGGCATCGTCGTAATTTGTGACAAAACCAGTGCCATTTCCCTGACCGTCCATTACTGATCTCTTTAGTAAGACTTTAAGCAGCGACGGGGAGAGAGAGAGAGAGAGAGAGAGTGAGAGAAACTTCGAAACCAGAGATAAGGACACATGCATAATACCCAACTCAACGGTCTAGATTCCCTTAATCTGTGCTACAAACCAATGCTGACCGTAGGATTTAGAATTACCCCGGTTAATTCACTTAACCACGGTTGATAACTAACCGTTGTTAATTACCTAAACTCGAAGAGTTTTGTGTTCAGCGTCACTTGAGTTAACAAACACAAGCTCGTGTCTTGCAAGACCCTTTTTATTTTCTCTTCCGTCTTCCTCCGTGTATAGTCTTGTTAGTAGATTTTGGATGTAGGTTCTGTTTATTGAAAGCTTAGATTTGTTCAGATTTATGAATTTCATCTGTTTTTCAGCGTTTTTTCATCGCTTTAGTCATTTTGCGGAGGATCCCTGAAGGGGAAAGAAAGAAACAACTTTCCTTCACTTTCTCTCTCAACAGCCACTTTTTTTTCTCGGGAAAATTCGAGTTCTTTCTCTCTGTTGTCTTGGATTTTAATAATATGAAGTGCAAAGAGATGCAACACAATCTCATTTGAACTACAATCGCATCATTTTCTCTCTGTACGTAGTACTTTTAGATCTTCGGATCTGGTTTCATCATTGGAATTTCCAAATAATTGAAAAGAATCATCTCAAAATTAGATCTGGTTTTATGGAGTAAAGCTTTGTCTTTTATATGTACTCGTTTTAAAAGAAATTTCTCGTATAAGAAGTCGGTTTTCCGGGAAAGTTCACCCTTTTTTTCCCCCCGAGAAACTTAGATTACTAGGGATTGAATGCTAAGAAGAAAATGAATTATTTTCCAGATGAAGTAATGGAGCACGTGTTCGATTTCATTACATCACACAAAGACCGAAACTCAGTGTCGTTGGTGTGCAAATCATGGTACAAAATCGAAAGACTCAGTAGACAAAGAGTGTTTATCGGAAACTGTTACGCGATCAGTCCGGAGAGAGTGATTGCTAGGTTTCCGGAGCTAAAGTCGTTGACTTTGAAGGGTAAGCCACATTTTGCGGACTTCAACTTGGTTCCACCTGACTGGGGCGGGTTGGTGTATCCGTGGATTGAAGCCTTAGCCAAGAATCGGGTCGGGTTGGAGGAGTTGAGGCTTAAGAGGATGGTGGTCTCAGATGAGAGTCTTGAGTTGCTGTCGAGGTCGTTTGTGAATTTTAAGTCTTTGGTTCTTGTTAGCTGCGAAGGGTTCACTACTGATGGATTGGCTGCCATAGCTGCCAATTGTAGGTAGGGACATTATGCTTTTTTGTTCTCTTGTTTTGTTTTGTTTTATTTTTTGTAGCTAGTTTGTGCTGTGTTTTTGTTGTTAGCTTTGTGCTGGTTATGGTGATCTAATGCTTCTAATTGGTGAATAAATTTTTTGTGAAAGTTAAAGTTGTGGCTTGGCTTCATGGTAGTTGTACTGGAAAAGACCGAAAGCGGCTTAGAAGTTGATATTTCTTAACTTGTGGCTTTTTTCTTCTGTAGCATCGCATGGTATTCTATTGTAAATGTTGGATTGTTGGATATGCCAGTTAAACAATGACCGGTTCATGTTTGGTTAGCAGTAATGCTGAAGAAAAATGTGCGTTGAACCTGAAATTGGTAGTGAGATCCGAAGACCTTGACAATAGGGTTTTTATTGCTCGAGAATCTTAATCGTGTATTAACCTTTTCTTCTTCTTTTTTTCCTAATGATTTTTGTGTTTTTTAAGTGAACAAACTACTTGCTAAAACTTAATACAGTAAAATCTGAGTTAGTGGTCAGGTAGACAGCTCCGCTTACATTTTTGTCCACTAATACATATTTTGTCGGCTTAGATGGTCTGTTGGCACATAATTTTATGATTATATTGGTTTGTGCGCAATACTTAGCATTTGGTATGGACTATGCTCTTTAAACTTCTTGTTTCTGCATTATAGGTATCTTAGGGAGCTTGACTTGCAAGAAAATGAAGTAGAGGATCATAGAGGCCAGTGGATTAGCTGCTTTTCTGACAACTGTACATCTCTTGTCTCCCTCAATTTTGCATGCCTCAAAGGAGAAATTAATTTGACAGCTCTTGAGAGACTTGTAGCAAGGTCTCCAAATCTCAAAAGTTTGAGGTTAAACCGGGCAGTTCCTCTTGACGCGTTGCTAAAAATATTGATGCGAGCACCTCAACTGCTGGACTTAGGTACAGGGTCCTTTGTACTTGATCCAGCTTCTGAGGCCTACAGCAATTTAGAGGCTACCCTTCTAAAGTGCAAGTCAATACGGAGCTTGTCAGGGTTTTTGGAGGTTGCTCCTTACTGCCTGTCGGCTATTCACCCTGTTTGCCAGAACTTGACTTCCTTGAATCTGAGCTATGCCCCAGGAATTCGTGGAAATAAGCTGATAAAGCTAATTCAGCTGTGTAGGAAACTCGAGAGATTATGGGTATGATCATCTAACCTAGTCACTGTTGATTGTAACCCCCACCCCCACGCCCCCTTCCTTTTTTTTCCCCAAAATGAGATAAATGACTTTAATTTCAATAATCTATGCAGATACTGGATTCTATTGGAGACAAAGGACTAGGAGTTGTAGCTTCCACTTGTAAAGAATTGCAGGAATTGAGGGTTTTTCCATCTGATCCCTTTTGGGCCGGCAATGCTGGTGTAACAGAAGAAGGCCTGGTTGCCATATCCTCTGGTTGCCCAAAGCTTCATTCATTGCTGTATTTCTGCCGGCAGATGACTAATGCCGCGCTAATAACTGTAGCCAAGAATAATTCCAATTTCACCCGCTTCAGATTGTGCATCCTTGACCCTACGAAACCCGACCCTGTCACCATGCAGCCTTTGGATGAAGGTTTTGGGGCAATTGTTCAATCATGCAAGCGTCTAAGGCGATTGTCACTCTCCGGGCTTCTAACTGACCGGGTTTTCCTTTACATTGGAATGTATGCGGAGCAGTTGGAAATGCTTTCTATTGCATTTGCTGGAGACAGTGACAAAGGAATGCTCTATGTGTTGAATGGATGTAAGAAGCTTCGCAAGCTAGAAATCAGGGACTGCCCCTTTGGTAACACAGCACTTCTAATGGACGTGGGAAAGTATGAAACAATGCGATCCCTTTGGATGTCGTCCTGTGAAGTTACCCTTGAAGGCTGCAAGACTCTTGCGAAGAAGATGCCAATGCTTAATGTGGAGATCATAAATGAAGATGATCCGATGGAGATTAGCTTGGATGATAGGCAAAAAGTAGGTTCGATGTACTTATACCGAACACTGGTTGGGCCTAGGAAAGATGCGCCAAAGTTTGTGTCGATCTTGTGAGTTAATTCTGGGTGTATCATCTGTTAGGCTCGGCTGCTTGTTTTCTTATATATAATTGAGTAGTTGTACCATGTGTAGGCCAGCTGGTTTTATGGATTTTTAGGTGGTTATTTGGTTGTATGATGCTACTGCTCTTAACTTTACGGAGGGATTTGCTATTTGTAATCATTTGTCACTATCTGTTAGTATTGGCAAAATCAGTTAAATGGTATCCTCTACTTTTATTTGCCAGATACTTTCATCGGCTACCATGACTTGCGTAGAGAAGAATAATGGGATAATTGAGAATCAATGAATCTGGCTTTTAGGATATTTGATTCTGTTGCTTGTTTCTGCAGTAAAGCAAGTAACATCAACGTTTAGCTAATCATGAAATGTTGCTTTCATGGTGGCAATGAAGTCGGTGTTTGGAAACTTGGGAACTTTTGAGGGATGAGGTTGATTATGTGGTCACTGTTCATCTCATCGTCTCCAATTACGTAGTAAGATTAATCCCCTTTCAAATGAAGTAATAACGAAATTCTGAGCATGACCCGAATCATTCCTTTCCCGTTTCAGCCTTTTTCCAGGAAGTTCCGTTTTCCGATTGTTGAAGGCTCTGATGCTATCAAATTCTTCAGCAAACAAGTAAAAATAATATCCTCAATTATCTTCAGTTTTCTTGCTATTAGACTAAAAGATTGCATCTATCGTGAGATAGCATGGCTTGGGGTTGCAAGATAAAGTTTGAGCAATTATTCTTGCAGGACATGCATGTACACACAACCCCATTACATATCTATTTGCAATATTCTAAAAAATAGCCAGGTAAAAATAAAAACCAGGAAAGGAACAGGGCAACCACAAGGGAGCTTTCAGGATAAGTCCAGAGACTGGTCATGGTAATCTGTTCATCTGTCATTTAACGGAATTTGATTACCTCATTTAAGCATAGACAATTATTTTAAAGGATAATGCCTTCATAAAGAAGAAACTATCTACACATCAGGGACATAAAAACTGCATTCATAATGATATCTTCTGTTTACAAATTCAAGAGAATTTAGTGGCATTACATTACCGGGGAATAGAACTAATTGAGTATATGCATAAAACCTCTTGGCAGCCAGATTAGGGACAAGAGGAACAAGATTTACCAGACCCCAACCACATCATGTTCAGCAAAGCAGGGTTACAACCTCCATCCCTCCCCTTTGAAGCAAACGAACTTAATGAAACCCAGAAACATAAGAAGAATTGCTTATCCTTTATGCAATCATTATAGAAAAAAGCAGCATTCCTCCATCATACAACAGCAACAAAGTGCAGCCAAACTGCAAAGCAAAAGAAATAACCATCTAATGCCAACAACATACAAACAACATCCAATAGGCAGCAACAGTGACTGACAGTTCTAATTTATTCCAAATAGAGTATAAGATTTGAGATATCGTGATGTAGCAGTTAATGCCTGCCTATGAAAGAGATTAAAATTTCAGCACATCCATTCAATTCTTATATTGTTGTGCAACGTCCCCACCAAAGTTTTTAAAGCAATTAATCTCACCAATCATATGAGAGTATGCTAATGATGTCTTTAGCAATGCCTCTATATAATAACTGGGAGGATTGAGCAATTCTAAAGCTGAACAGTTAGCAGCACTGAAGTGCTTACAACCTTAAGGGAACTAATTTGTTCATTTTACGTAACTTATGCTTCTTTCCAAGCACTGAAAGAACGTCTTTCTGCCAGATGCACCAACTATGAGAGAGCTTCCATTAGGCCACTGAAGAAGCAAAGATTGGATACGCAAGACTAGGCCCATGATCTGCTTAAAGCCATAACATAGATTAAGCTTTAGCTTCTGGGATGGATATATGCACTAGCCACTAGGGAGAGATAAAACCACCCAAAACCTAAGCCGTTTTTCAATGCCTAAGGAAAATGAACAAAATGATTATATTGCAGTTTCAGCCCTACTAAGCCTACTGGGCTACCACCCCCTTCTCTTTACCCAAAATAAAGAAGTCAAAGTCCTGTCCACAAGCTTAAATTAGCAATGACAAATGAGACCAAACAGACAATGCTGCACATCAGGCATGCCCCTACCATTACCACTCACCTATGCTCTTGTGGCAAGTGTTGGGATGGACTATAAACTGAAAAGTAATGACTGAGAGAACAAGGAAACTGACTGTTCACTGATATAGGGGATGATTGAAAGAACCAACAAAAGGACTCCTTGGAAGATATGAAACTTGACAGATTGATATAAAATTGAAAGAGTGAACCTCAGATACAGTAGTAGCGAAAGTAGCTATATGAAACCTAAGAACATGAAAACACAGACATACTATGCTCTGGACATGGAAGGAAAGCAAAGGAGTATAACACCTTTAAAGCATAATTTCCTTCATTTAGGCATTTGAAGATTAATGCTTAGTTCTTTCCATAAATCCACCCAAATGAACTAAATAAGGCAGAAAGGAACCACTCATTAAAACGGATTCCATCTCCCCTCACAATGTTTGCAATCATTTAAATTCATGAAGAAGGAAAGTAAAAGTATCATCATTTTTTAGGTACTCTCCCATTTACCTCTTGATTGTTGCCCAACGAAACACTAATTCCAGAGGCCAATATAGACATCAAAAATATCTGTAGGGAGCATTTTTTTTAAAAATCTTTTTGGTGATAAGAAAAAGAATCTATAGGGACTAACTAATATATATATATATGCTTACGAATGCACCTAAAATTTTAACTTTTCAACTTGCTAAAACCCAAAATAGTCTGGACAATCCCAAAAACAGTCCCCTAAGCACATGGTAATTACAGAAAGTCTCTGTCAACAATCCTACCTCAGAAGGAAGACCAACATAAAACCGTGGTCCGATGAAGAAATCATAAACATTCGATCCACTAATTGACAATAGAGAAATAAAGAACAAGATGCCAACACATACTTCCATCATATTTGGTAAAATTCAGACAAAAAACACTATCATAAACAAACTCATGTTCCAATAACACAAGCACCATATCAACAGATGATCATAAGTCAGAGATAAGAAATAGACATACCAGCCCTGTAAAAACGAAAAACAACCTGCATCAGACTGGTTTTGGTAATGATAGTGTTCGTAGTAGCCGGGCTGCTGGTACTGTGGTTGACCAGGGCGGGGAGGAGGAGGAGGATACCCTTCGGCAAAATACCCCTGGTACCCTTCATACGGACGGGACCCTCCTGGTGGCGGCGGCGGGTAAGCGTACCCAGGTCGCGGTGGCGGTGGCGGGTACCCCTCGTACGGCGGCGGGGGCGCTGACGGATACCCTTGTGGCGGTGGATAAGGAGCAGAATAGCCTACAAAAAAAACAGAGAAATATTTGGAATACAATAAAATGATAATCTATGACAATTAGATTAGAAAGATAAGAATCAGAATTAACAGAAGGGTTTTAATGAAACCTGGAGGAGGGTAGGGATCGTTAGGAGGTCTCTGGTAACTCATTTTCGTCTGCTTCTCTGAGTCTGCGTAAGGCTCAGGCTGAAGCTAAAGCTAAAGCAGAAGCAGAAGTTGGAACACCAATTGAGATTGAAGCGTAAGCGACATGAAAACGTACTGTGGTTACTCCAACCTGTCTCCAATCAGGCTTTGCCACAACAAACTTCATCATTTAATTTCTCTGGTAAACGTCATGCCATTGTATTATAGGGTCACCTTTGAAGCCAAGAATTTTATCAAAGCTCACATTAGACGGGAGGCCATAACAGTCAATTCATCATCACGTATAAGAAGAAAAATAATCAGTCCGTACGTAGCAACATGGCTACCGTTATGTTACCGTTATCAGCATAACGGTGTTAGTTATAAATGCTTATATAAATAAATCTCTTGTGATAAGACACGGTTAAGAAACCAAGTCGCTTACTCAGAAACCGCGTATTCCAGTTTGCACGTCAAACTTTTTCGCTTTCACAAGAAAAATCTACCGAAAAGAAAAGTCTAAATGTATGTTGAATAATTTCTCTGTTTGCTTTTCCAAGGCGTCGACCACCGCCCGTGCATCTAACGATATTTATTTAAATCAGATCTGGCGTAGGATCCCCAATCGATACGTTCTCTTTTCTTGCATTTCTACTTCCTTTAAATTTCAATCCAAAACATGAACGGAACGTCTCCCGAATCACACCCTGAACAAAACCCTTTTCACCAAAAGTCATCAGAAAGCGGTGATCAAGAAATGCAATCTCATCATCAACCTGCAGGTCCTTCATCTTCTGCCGCACCAGCAGGATGCAGTACTGAAAATGGTAATGAGAAATGGGGAACTCCTGTCATGGGAACACCTGCTGCTCCTACATGCCATCCAGACAACAAGAAAGCAGCCCTGTGGGGAGCTGCTGCTTCGGATGATCAAGCTGCTCAATACAATCATCATCATCCCTATCTCCAGTACAGCCCCGTCGAAAAGCCAAGCAACAGTCCTATGGAATCGATTCTCAATTCCTGGAATTTTTGGACCAATAAAGCTGAGATCATGGCCAATAATGTTTGGCAAAACCGTGAGTATCTTAATGAAGATTCTTGGCTCTTGGCATCGGAAATTTTACATGTAAATTATAATCTTTCAAAAATTTAACTCATTGTTGGTCTGACTTGCAGTAAGAACGAATCCATCTGTGTCTGAAGCAGCTTGGGGGAAGATGAATCTGACTGCCAAAGCAATAACAGGAGGTGGGTTTGAGGCTCTGTACAAACAAACATTCGCTACCTATCAAAATGAGACATTGAAGAAGACATTCGCCTGTTATCTGTCAACATCGACTGGACCAGTTGCTGGAACTCTATATCTCTCCAATGTTCATGTTGCTTTCTGCAGTGATCGCCCCTTATCTTTCACTGCACCTTCTGGTCAGAAAACTTGGAGCTACTACAAGGTCAAGTGTAAAATGTTTAAACACAACAGATTTTGTTTTGATTTGCCTTAATTAGATACGTAATATTAAAAATTGTTTGCTCCAATTGAAACAGGTTATGGTTCCTTTGGCAATGATTGGCGCCATCAATCCTGTTGTCATGAGGGAAAATCCATCAGAGAAATACATCCAGATTGTTACTGTGGATGGGCATGAATTTTGGTTCATGGGATTTGTTAATTATGAGAAAGCATCTGGGCATCTTTCGGAAAGCATCTCAAGGTTTGTAGTAACTGGGATAGCAGTTCAACCTAACGTTGCATGACTTGACACCTGAATCACCTGTTTGCCGTGAGAGATTAGCTTCTGTTTCAGCTATAGTTTTATTGGTTTCTTTGAGTGTGTAAGCATGGATGTTTTGTACTTGAATCCGTTATGTTCTTTTAGTATTATAGTTAATTGAATTCTTATGGAACTAATGAAACCGGCATAAACCAAAAAATAAAAAACAAAAAATCAACGGACCAATGACAAGATAAAGCTGAAGATTAATGGGGAAAACATTTCTATTTTTGATTCTCCGCTTTATGTTTGCATATGCTCTGCAAAGAGCCCTGCAATGCAGCAGCAATGAGCAATCCGGATACTTGACATACACTGAAGCTGAGCATCCCCTGCTTCTGGTCAGGCAACTGAATAACTATGAATGGTTAAAATGACATATAAATGCAGACTAAACAAAGGCAATAATTTTCAATTGTCTATATAATGAATATGAAACTTGGCAGAGCGGAAAGGTACTTGAAAATTGCATATTTTCTAGTAATTAAGCCAAGCCCGAAACTTTTTGATACCCAGTTTGCAGTATTTGCAGTAATATCAGAAATGATTTTGATTCTCCTGAAGGGAGCAATGTTGATATTCAGACAACAATTCAGGTCAGGTCACTAGTTCATATTCATTTTACGAATCACAAGCAAGACACTAGAAGAACTAGTTAACACAAAAATTAGGTCAGCTAATCTCAATCCTTCGTTAATTTGTGACTATTTTGCGTAGAAATTTACATCTGCTGCTTGTATATATCCTGCATTAGAACTAAAAATGTTCAGACTTCAGATATTAAAATGAAAATGAACCCATGTAAACTTTTTACCTGCAGACAAAGATTCATTTGAAAGATGAAGAATAGTGTCTTCAGCCTGAAAGTGCTTCAGAAAGCACTTCTGAAGCAAAAAGCTTGACAAAGCTAAAACCTCAAACCCATGTAAGCACTCAGTACTCGTGCAAAAAGCTTGAAAAAGCTAAAATTCAGACCATGTAAGCATTGGGTACTTGCAGACAAAAGAAACAAAGGGGAAGGAAAAGCACTTCTGAAGCAAAATCCAAAAAGCTTCGGACAAAATAGGGGATAAAAAATACAACGCCGTTGCCGGGGATCGAACCCGGGTCGTCCGCGTGACAGGCGGAAATACTGACCACTATACTACAACGACTTAATGTGTCAATGCTCATTTTTATTACAATTTCTTTTCAAACATCTGGTCTGTAGCCAAATCGTTTCACCCAATTCAATCCCATTCATTTCTACCTTCAATAGAGTGCATGTCATATTAATTATTTTGGATATTGTTTTCCATTTTTATTTCAACTTCCCAAAATCACCCTTGAGGCTTCCTATGGATTAATTATTATGCTCAAAAAATTATTTAATTATCTTAAAATATAAAAATAACCATGGAGATATTAAATCCAAGAGGAGGAGGATGCTAATTTTTCCTTCTATTCCATATCTATGCATGTGGATGTATAATATGTATCCTCGATGCATACATGCATGCAGCTAGAAATGGGCATACTAGCTACATCATCTTGTCTTGAGCTTCTTAAATTGAGTGTCCAAAATTTCAACTATTTGTTAGTGGGCTTTACTGTTTTGGGGATCTCTCACTTGTTGCAATATTGATTGAACATGATCTTAATTAGTAAGTATTTTTTCTTCCCCAGTTATACACTTGCATGCTGCCCCTACTTGGTATTTGTGTAATTTCACACTTTCCCTAATAGTTATTTTAACAATTCGGTGGCTTAGTAATAATGGATTAGTGACAAATGCAATTTTAAATGAGTATAAATTTATAAAAAATAATATTTATTTTGATTTATTATATCTTCAATATCACAAAAGAGTTTTAGGTAGGATTATGCTATCACGTTAATAATATTGACATGGTAAAATCGTTTCATAAATAAAGTGAGAGAAATATTTTTATTAGTTATGAATAAAAAAAGTTAATAGAAAAATTTATATATTTCTCTCACTATATTAATGGAATGATAAATTTTTCTATTGACTTTTTCACTCACAACAAATAAAAATATTTTTCTTACCTTATTCGTTAGACAATCTTACCGTGTCACCACGTCAGCAATACTGATGTGGTAAAACCGTCAAATTTAAAATTTTTTTTAATATTAGTATGAAAAATTAAAATATTATTTAACAATTCATTAATTTATTGTTCATTAATCATAATTTGATGTTCAAAGTGTACTTAATTTGTTTATATATCATCACTTTACATTCATTATATGCTTTATATAATGATTATCATTTGTATGATTGATTGCATTCCTTATTTAGTTTATATATCTTCCTCCTATTTCTTCAATGTCTAGAAAACTTCGCCTATTTACTTGAATTACTCTTGCCTATAAATAATTCTAGGTATAAATTGATAAATAAAGTTGAAAAATGGGTTATACAGACAATGTGCTTGTACAGAGTATATCATACCATAATCTCTTAACTAATTTTTCTTTAGCAATTAATACACAAGTTTGTAACGCACGAAACTTACTTTAAATGATTTACTACTCTCGAGGTCGGGACAAATGAGTCAATTTACATTAAAAATACCCTATAAATTTCAGACGCCGGCTCATTAATCTTTGTATAATCTTCGATTTTACTCAAGTGTTGTATACCTTGCTCGTAATTCTGCTTTCATGGATGGTTCTCTTTGGTCTTTTGTTTTCGGATATAACTCCGAGCGTGCCATTCCTTACCCTTGGGAGCGTTGCTTAGATCTCGAGGTTTTGTATATTTTGTTTTTTACACACACACCTGGGTGAAACCTCTTTGTGATCACTAAGGATTGAGTCTTTATGTATCACCTCACCACCCTTTCGAGTGTCAATTTTGGGTTCCGTCCATGCCCAAGTTCATATTCAAACTCACAAACATACACTTACACCGATATGAATGAGAATATTATGTGTTATTTTTACGATTATTGCAATCTAAAACAACGATCTCATGATTTTCATGGTCAAATATTTCACAGGCACAGCTCGTATTTTACAGAAACATAGTAGATGATGCACTGATATTTGATCTAAGGACTAGAGTGAATCTCGGAGGTGGTCTGTATCACTTCAACAACTTCCGGAATGAGCTCATGCAACGTGACTACTTCAACTATTATCCTCCCTTCGGCATGAGATCAAATATCTCCAACGATGACCGTAATTTTATTATCATACCAGCACCCTGTTGTGGCCCTAGCGTTTATTTACTCATCCCAGACTTTGTCCCCCGATGCCCGCTCTGTGAGGATTACGTTCGTGACTATCTCATCAGAAGAATATTCAGGTTTTGAGAGTTCATGGAGATAGCAGGCCTTTGAAATCTGTAAAGCCTTTATGTTATCTTTGTTGCTGAAGAGAGTGGTGTTGAGTACAAGTATAATGGTGTAAGAATGGTGAATGATGTGCAATGTTTGTTTACATATGTGGTAATATGTTATGGTTTTATATATATATATCGTGCAGATAGATGACTCCATGCATCATCGATTGCTTTAAACAGAAGCACTTTTCTTCAAATTCCTTTTACAAACAAAATACATATCTAGTGACAACCAGTTCTGAATCCAAACATGCCTTCGAAATTTTGGTCAACTTTAGTTTGGTTCTTCCACAACTTTATGTGCTAAGCAATTGTGGGCAGTTTCTAAATGATCATTATGAGAGTACTTCTTATTTAGCGAGCTCTTCACCTTTCTAATAAATTTGTTGAGAAAATATTTCAATGAATTAATTGAACCACAAAACCTGTATAAACCAAAACTAGAAGAAAATAACTAAGGTGGTAGTAATTACTTGCTGCTTAGTACTTCAATTGCATACCATATTAAGCTCTACTTTGAATACTCAATATCTATCTCCTTTAAGAAACGGTTATATTTGCTGCTTATTACTTCAATTGCATACCATATTAAGCTCTACTTTGAATACTCAATATCTATCTCCTTTAAAAAACGGTTANTACCATATTAAGCTCTACTTTGAATACTCAATATCTATCTCCTTTAAAAAACGGTTATATTTTTAAATTTTTTGTTGATTTTAACAAAAATTTTTTAAATTATTTTGTATCTTATGTCACACGTAACGGTTATCGTAATAACATTTTCAAAATTTTCATTGATTTTAACAAAAGTCTTAAATTATTTATATTTCATGTCATACGTAATAATGTCATGTACATATTTAATATCAATAAAATTTTACTTTAAATTTTGTTCAATGTTAAAATGCCATTACTATTAATTCAACTACCATTGTAATGAAAATATATTAAACAATTAAATATTAAAATATAAAAAAAAAATAAATAAACTTAAAAATTAATATTATTAAATATATATAATTTTAAAAACACTATAATATCAAATAAACTCTTAATTTAATGCAAAAAAATTCGATCTCAAGACTTGTTATTACTCATTTTGTTTTTGCTGTATATACTTTAGTTTTAAAAAATTATGAGGGTCTGTCGTGACAGTCACTGGGACACAGCCCTTACCATTTGTTTTCACAAAGCAAAGAGTCATGTCTGCATGCGTTGTCATACATAGCTGTAGAAGAAGGAATGCACAATGGGGTTTTAACTTGTGCATGTAAGACATGCCGGTTTACAGGATCAGACACGGCCAGCAGGGCAGGGCAGGGGAGGGGAGGGGAAGGGAGGGTCGAGTCGACTGAACCGGGACCACTCCTAGAAATTTCCACGTGGTTTTTGCATTACATCATTTTCCGGTTGCCTAATTAACAGTATGAATGTTTCAATTTTACTGCTCCATAGAATCAAATCTAATGTGGCATCATCACTACATTGATATTCTTAAAAAGCAAAAACTCAGTACAGAATTCCTCTTGAACAGGAACTCGCCAGCATATATCCTGAAGTTAAAAAAGTGTAGGTAGTTCTAACTAATATTTGTTCAAAATCTAAAATTCCGCGAAGATTCAAACTAAATTACAGAAAACTGTCTCAAGTGTGACTCACTGCATCACAATATCCTGGATGACCTCGATCTACTGATTAACGCTTCTTCTTGCTTCCCTTTCCAGATGATTTTGATGGGCTAGAGACCAGATACACGAACAGGACCACAATGGAAACCACCGAGATTTGAGAGCCATACTTTGCCACCAACCGCTGCAAATAGGGAGGGAATGATGATCAGATCAAGAGAAATGAACGTAGATACCTTAAATTGTGTTCACTATCATTATGCAAATAACTTTTGTGTTCCTTTTCATGAAAATAAAAGCAAATTTAAAAGCAGTTTTTAAGATACTCCAAATGCAATTCTTCATGTTGATATAAATTTTGAATATGTGTACACAATTCAGTTGGTTGATTAATGAACCTAACAAGCAATTTTAAGTTGTTTCACTTGATTATCAACAGCATGACTCAGAAAACCATTGCAGATTATGCTACCACACCTTTTCGAATATTAAAATTGTAAAATTCAGGGACTGTTCAGTTTAACATTTCACAAAATTGTTGTAGAAAAAGTGTTTTATCAAATGAAAACAAGAAAATGAAATTTTGTAATGTTTTGAGGTTTGAAAAACATCTCAAAAACATTGTCTGAGAACAAAAACAACTAGTATGTTGTAAATGCAGGGGTTTCGGTGTTTTTCTTATCCTGCTTTTCAAAAACACATAAATAGACTGTAAATTGTTTTTGAGTTTGAGACCTTTTTTCTTCATAATGAATTTTGAGCATTTTTTTTCAAAATAATTCTCCAACTGTATTACCGCAAGCACTAACTCTTTGTTTCTGAATTGTAAGAAAACAATATGGAAACACTAGTTTTTGTTTCCATTCCCTAGATTAATTTTCTGAAAACCATTTTGCGAAAACATTGCCAAACAGGCAAAGAATGAAAACACAACACTGATTTTTAAACACAAAAAGTTGCAGTACTTATTCCCCCACCTTCAGTGTGCACAAATGGAGAACAATCAGAAAGCAATCCTTAAATTAGTTATGACATTTAAACATCTAATAACATTGTGATCGAAAGTTAAAAGGGTTAAAGATGCTTTTAAGAAATGAAAGACATAAAACTATCAGTTAATCATTTTCCTTCAACCATTAAATTAAGCTCCAATAACCTAGAGATGCAAGTCAATTTAAATCCATCCAGAATCCAGAGACATGCATGGGTATTAAAAAATAAATTAATAATTTGAATATTGTCAAGCAAAACAATAATGATTCATACCTTAACCTGCAGATGTTTAACCGCAAGACCGAACCAGATCATTCATGAAACAACAAGATATTGACGTTAAACCACAGATTACTCAATATTATCAGTAACAATTTTAAGCACAGAAACATAACATACCAAATCCAACTTATTCTCAGCTGGTTTCTCGGCAAGGACATCTAAAGGCAATATTGGAGTTGAATATGCCTCCTATACATACAGAACAACCAAGTGAATTAGAATCCCAACAATTTTTCATTATTACGCAGGAATTGAATATTGAGCGAAGTGATGGGTGTCAATCAAACCTGAAGAGCAGCCTTGGTAGGGATACGGAAAGTAACAAGTGCCGGGGCACCATAAAACATTCCTTTAACTTTGGCGTCCATTTCAAAAGAATGTGACAGAATACCACCACTGCAATTCACTCACATAGTTCAGCAATTCATGGTCAAATTCAATTTATCTTTTAAGAAAAACTATGGAAAAGGAATCACTATTAATTTTGCACTCACGCATCAAGCCTTTCCCAAGACTGTGAAGTGTTACCACTGACTGCATCAAACACATCTTGAGGCCAACTATCATCGGTCAAACTCACATCGTAGGCAGTCCTGTAAAATTCTTGATCAATTTCTGTCTATGCTTATACGATGTCGTTTCACCGCAAAAAATTTAGTTTAAATTGCAGAATGAATCTTAGATTTAATAACCGAATACATATACATGAGCCAAGGCCAATTAAATCTAACAAACAACGAATTCATACAAAAGAGAAAATCAAAGCTAGATCTTAATTAAGATATCAGAAACGACAATTACTGCTTTTAAATTTTACAAAAAAGACTTACGAGCTGCCTTGATTGTAAATGTCGATGGAGACGGAGACGCGCTCGGAGCCAGATTTGAGGCGCTTGAGAGATGCCTTCTTGTGGGCAACGATGAAGGGAACGTCAGAGCTGGCGAACGATGATGAGATCAAGAAGAGAGCGATCAAAACTGAGATCAGGGACTTGGTGATCGGATTCGCCATCGATGAGAAGAACCGTGCGTTTTCAGCTTCGGAGGATCGGGAGAGATTTTCTAAATGGCTTTGGATCTAGGGTTCGTACCTTAATTACCGTCTAGTGTGGGAAAATCTCAGGTCCAGAGCAGACGAAACGACAACGTTTTCGTTTTTATAAATAGCTTCCCCTCTACTTGTTTAACACGATATAATATTTTATTAATTTTTTTAAATTAATAATTAATGTGTGTGTGTATATATATATATGTATGTTCTCTGGTTAACGTTACATAATAAATAATTAATTATTTAATTTTATTAAATTTAATATAATATTAAAATTAATTTAAATTAATAATAAAACGTTTAAATTTTTACTAATTTTTTTAAAAAATTTAAATTCATACGGCCAAAAAATGTATAAACTTTTATCTTCAAGCAATATATCTCTTCATATGGTATGACAATGATTTAGTCATGCAAAGTTACGTGACAACATTACTTACATCGGCTAATAAAATTATGTCATGTACATAACATGGTATAAAAAAATACGCAGAGGGTTATATATGTGACGGAGGAGGAAGAGAAGATCTAGCATGAGAGAAAGAGCCTGTCAGCTTGGCCAAGGAGGCTGCCTGGCAACCAACCGAAGGACTCCAGCCGGTTTTAAGTCACTACTAACCGAGACCTCTTGCGAGGTGGCGCAGGCAAGTCATCCTTGGCTACAAAACAGTGCTCTTTATCTTCATGGAAGACCTCTCTTCCTAAACTTCGTATGTGCTCTAAAAAAGGAGCAACACACAATCTCCAAACTAAGCTGCACCGATACATGCAATTGCTTATTGTTTATCTTAAGTTTTGATGATGGTTAGTTGAAGAAGAGAAGACCTGGAATGAAAGGAAAGAGGCTGTCAGGTTAGCCAAGATGACTGCCTGGCACCACTATATAGAGTTTCAATTCAACAATTTGAAACTATGCACTTGGAAGGATCAGGCAAATCATCCTTGGCTACCAAACTAGACTCTTTTCTTCATGTTAGACCTCTCTTCCTCTGAAATATTAATGCACCAATTGGATGCCCGATGACAATGCTATGTTTCCAGTGTCTATTTATAGCCAATCAAACAATAGGGATTATATTCGGATCACCACACAATATAGATATCAACCCATATCAATTGCATTCATCCTTTCTGCTGGATTGGACATGAAGGAATCTATTCTCTTTGAAGTCGTTGCAGTGACCCCATGCAATTTACTTCATAATTTTCTACTTCCCATACGTGGAGACAGAATTTCCACTATTCCAAAGGAAAGCCCTCGAAGTTTTCCCTCTGGCATGCAAAGTGGTACTGCTCACCTGCCACAATTGGCTAGGCAACTTGCTCTAACCTTTCTCCTCCAGAGGATGCAAAAGCTGTAAGATGACACCTATGCCTTGCTTGGTCAAATTTCATGGAACATTGATGTGGCCATGTGCTATGCATTTCGCAACAGGAGGGTGGCTTCATTTCACCGAATATAATTACCACTGATAAGAATTATACAAATGAGCTTAATATATCTATGATCCAAACTATCTGTCCTTTCCAAATAATTATTATTAACCATAAATATATTGAACGAGTCACAGATAAACCAAGCTGACAATCAAGCCAAGAAAGGTAAGCCAGGTTCATGTTATGATGTTTATAATATTCGTTAAAGGACTGTAACTTGATTTATGGGTTTCTCTGACCTCTTTATGTCTCTTTTTGTTGCAAATTCTTTGACCTTACAAAACCACACTTTGACATTAGATGATTTTGGCCTCACATTGAAGGAAAGAATAACAATATCAAAAGAAGATATGTATTCGAAAGGATATGGTACTTGTTTGTTCACAGAACCATGGCCCACGTCCCTCTCTTCTGCTTTTTGGTTCCATCCTTCTCTTCTCAAGTGGCAACATCAATCCATTAAGATTTTCTTAACTTTATCTGAGTTGTGTCCCTTGTCATTTGCAAATTCATATATATATATATAGATCTATATATTTTAATAGTGTCTATTATCCTTACATACAAACACATCCAATCCTTGCAATTTTTTGGAGCTCAAATTTTTATCCACCCATAATTTTGTGTTGAACCCGTACTTTATGTTCCAATAGTTTCCATATTTATCTTAGTCCTTTGATAATAGATATGCAAGAAAATTAAGGTGTGGAAATCATTGAAATGTGCCGTGGTTGATGAGGGTTGTGAACAATTCTGCGGAAAAATTTGAGTTTCCCATCACTGTTCTTCGTCTTTCAATTTAATAGAAACATATAAACTGGATATCGAAACAAAGGTATTCTCGCATTCCATCAGTGTAATTTTGTTTTGAGAAGACCAGAAACTAAAGAAAACATAACAGAAGCTGTATTTATCTTGTTTATACATTAACAAACGAAAGAATTGAAAAAAAATTACACCCATAAGAGTAATGCCTTCCATTGCAGGCTAGTTTCTATCTGCTAGCTTGCATTTTCATTTCTATATAGCTTCTGGCTTAATATCAAGCCGTCCCCAGACCAAAGAAGTACATACAAGAGCAATATAATGAAGTAATCAAGGAGGAAGAGAAGGCCTAGCATGAAAGAGAAGAGCCTGTCAGCTTAGCCAAGAAGACTGCCTGAAAACCAAATAAAAGGTTTCTGTACAGCAGCTTTAGTATTCATAACTTGAAACCTCTTCGCAAGAGGAGCAGGCAAGTCATCCCTGGCTAACAAACAATACTCTTGTTTTCATGTAAGACCTCCCGTCCTTATTTGGCACTGAAACAATCGATTTTGAAGCTTACTGCAGGGCGAAGAAGAAAAGGGCTGGCATGAGAGATAAGAGACTGTCAAATTAGCTAGGATGGCCGCCCGGTACTCAGCAATTAAGGGTTTTAATAATACCACTTAATTAGAAGGATCAGGCAAGTCATCCTTGGCTACCAAACGAGTCTATTATTTTCATGTCAGACCTCTCTTCCTCTATCAAGCACCAATTGGGTGATTGCCATTTTTAGGTTTTCCAGAGTATTTATAGCTAGCAAAAGACGATGAGTTATTAGATTCGGACCCATCATCTCATTTCCCAAATCGATAAGTTTTCTTTTTCTTTATTTATTTTTCTTATACTTATCATAAAGTGCATCATTTCAAATGGACATGTGTAGTGGAATATATTCTCTTGAGTTGCAGTGACCCATGCATACATTTTATTTTACTTCATCTCTTTCCACATTTGGAAACAGAATTTCCACTAAGATGGAAGGAAAGTTCTGGAGAGCTTTCATTTTGCTAGGTGGCTATTGCTTGGCAGCTTGCCTTGATCACCTTTAGCTGATCTTCTATAGATTTTGCCCGTATTACTGGTTACATTAATTGATGTTTGGCATGTACATGCATACGAAGAATTTTTTTTTTTTATTAAGTGGACTTATTTTTTATTATAAAAGTATTTTGCCTTATAAATGATTAAAATTCTTTCTGTCTCTTTCTTAAATTACGCCAGAGATGTCAGAATCAAACTAATTAAAGTAAGCTAATAATTTAAGCCACGGTTTCATGTCGTGGTGTACACTTATCTTCTTTATGGACACATGTAGACTTCTTTTCCCTTTATCTTCTTTATTCTTTTGACGTTCGATGATTTGGACCTTGAACACTCGCAAGGAATGGAAGAACCATACCGAAAATAAGATCGATCGATGTATGTGTAAATGGGTTAAGGAATTGAAAGTGGAGGCTGTAATTTGCTCACAGAATCATTGACCAAGTCCCTTACTTCTCTTGTTTTATACTTCTATTCTGGTTATATGATTACAGTGGCAACATTAATCTCCGTTAAGATTTCTCAAGACTTCGGTGGATTCATGACTTTCATTAAAATTTCTTATCATCCATTGTTACCTTATTCTTTAATGAATTGGGATAAAACTGTTTCTTTTAATAGAAAATATTAATTTAGATAATCTAATAACTAAGAATTAGTACAACAGTCATCGGTAGTGTATTTAAACTTCAGTTGTGCCTTGAGTATTATATGTAGTTGCAAGCTCATTGTGTTCCTTTAGAGAAGTAGAGAAGGCCTAACATGAAAGAGAAGAGCCAGCCAACTTTAGCAAAGGAGACTGCCGGGCAGCCAAACAAACGCTTCTAGCACTTTTTTCTTTTTTAAAGTCATAACTTGAACTTTGCGAGGTTCAGTCAAAAACAATACTCTGTCTTCATGTAAGACCTCTCTTCCTTAAATTCATGCACCGATGTGATGCAAAACATTATTCTTTGTATCTAAAACCTTGTCTTATTCCATAATCAGAAGAAAAATGGCGTTTAGACTGTAGCTCGCGAATGCAAAGGTGAATGCATTACTGCAGAAGTACTACTAATTACGTGTTCTAAATGAATACGCGTCAACAAACATTTATAAATCAAGTATTATTCAATTTTGCCAGGCAAGTCACTGATTTTTCATTATCATGTGATTGATCATTAGTTCATTGACTATCACATGCATTTTCCTGGCCATAAACGACAGCTTGGTATCAAATGCGTGCTTAAATTCTTCTCTCAAATCTCTCAAGAGTTCTCAATTATAGATTCACTTGAACAAAGCTGGAGGGATGCGTACATTGATTAATTCACAAGCAAGCCTAGAAACGTATTAGTTCATACGATGTCACCATTTTCCTTCATCTTTCTGAATGGAATGGACTTCACGGAACTTCTTTTTCTGTTGTGGTAAATCCTCTGACCCTTCTAAGTCCTTTGGCATTCGATGATTTTGACCTCACATAAATTCGAGAACAAGGTCAAGAAAAGATGTCTTTGAAATCGTTATGGGCAAGGATTTATTTAATTTGCTTAGAGAATAATTGACCCACGATCCTCTCCTTCCCTTTTTCTATTCTTCACTTCTCGGGCACATGATTCCAATGGCAACATCAATATTTTATACAGATAAAACACTAATACAAAAAGTCCTGCAAATTTACTTGCGCATATATACTAGAAGTATGATAAAATTGACGGCAAAAGACAACGCTTGACAACAGCAGGAAATGTTATTTTATCCAGAGGTAATGTCGTTAATAGCAACAATGTTAACCCTAGCTTACGGTCTTATTAGAGCAACTCCATGATAAATTAATTGCATGATGCTCATATGACATTCACAGTTCCCTAAATCCAGCTCTCGTTGGTAATGCCATGAGTTCTTGTTTGGTTTGCTCTTTCCCTTCCGGAAACTGTCATTACATAATTGCATCCATAAAGAAGGTGTCACTTGCTGTAATTGTGGTTTCGGGCGCCGTTGAAGCACTGCATCAATGACAATAACTTTTCCAAGGTATACATAAAATGCAAACTGAATAAATATTGAAAAGTTTTAATGCACATAATAATGAAAAAACCCACTAATTCTAAGTAAGACATATAAAAATAAAGTAATTTGTTCTTTTTCCTATTATATTTTGTTGTTTCTCTAGGTTGCATTGCATGTATACCTAGACCTTGTTTATATCATGACATGCTTCATGAACATATAAGCTCAGGTGCCCCAGATCCCAGATAAATAAAGCTGCACAAGAGCTCTTTGAAGAAGAAGAGAAGGCCCAAAACGAAAGAGAAGAGCATGTCAGCATAGGCAAGGAGACCACCTGGCAACCAAACAAATGGTTCTAGCTAGCAGCTTTACTTCACTAGTTGAAACCTCTTGCGAGGCGCAGGCAAATCATCCTTGGCTATCAAACAATACTCTATCTTCATGAAAGACCTCTCTTCCTTTATTATGCTCCAATTAATGCGCAATACATGCATTCTCCTGATTACCCAATACGCTAAGGCCTTTGGGTACCTTGCATTCTTGATGATATTGTTGAAGAAGAGAAGGCCTAGCATAAAATAATAGAGCCTGTCAAGTTAGCCAAGGTGACTGCCTGATCCCCAGCAAGGGTTTTAAATGAAACCACTTGGAAGGATCAGGCAAGTCATCCTTGGCTACCGAACTAGACTCTTTTCTTCATGTTAGATCTCTCCTCCTCTAAAACTCGAGCACCAATTGGAAGCCGTGCCAATTCTATGTTTTCCCTTGTCTATTTATAGCCAATCAAAGAATAGAAATGATAAAAAATGCAACATTTTGGATAGACATAAGTCACATAATCGAATATATTCCTTAAGCTGCGGTGACCCATGCAGGCAATATATTCACCTCTTGTCTCACCATATCTGGAGATAGAATCTCAATCTCTTGAAGGTTTCGATATGGCCACACCAGACACATTTGCTTGGCAACTTGTCTCTGACCTTCAGCAACTCCAAAGAGCATAAGTATGTCAGACATTGAGAGTCGAGATATATATTCTCTGCTTACCCATGTCTCAACTGACTAATTTCATGCATGCATTTTTGGAGTTGGGATTTTGCTCCAGTACATCGACACTAATTTCAATGGACTTGATACTTTAGTTTGCTTAATATATTTACTAGGTAAAGATTGTAGTCATCTGTGTAAAGGTGAATGCTCATTATGCAGTGACTCGTGGAAAAAACTTTTTGGCTGTAATCACTGCTCGGGAGTTTTGAATAGATAATTCCAAAGAATCTACTGCCAAGCTTGTTATGCAGAGACTCATAATCAAAACGAGTCTTATTCTTCACGTGCACTACACAAATATTGACATGGACTCAAAATTGGCCGAATTCACTGGTCAAGTTGACAAGAAAGCCAATTATATTAAGCAAGCAACTAATCATAAGTTAATGGCTTAATGCCCTGATGTATTTTCACCTTGTTGCTGCATGATGCATGGTATGGGCTTCTCTGACCTGTAAAATCCCTTCGAAATTGTTTGATTTCAACGTCACAGAAAATAAAAAGAGGAACAAAATCAAGAACATACGTATTTCAATCGAATATGCTATATTAAGGCTTTGCTCAGAGTCACGGAAACCATTGACCAAATCACTCCCTTTCCTACACTTGTCTCTATCCACGTCTTCTCTTGCGTGCACGTACAGGATTCCAAAAGCGACATCTATCCATTCAAGATGCCGTGTTCAATGAACAAACAGAGTCAGCGCAGGTGCCACTGCACGCGATTTTATTCTAAAGAATGGAAGAATTTCAACTCTCTACATGCTCGAGATTGCCCAGTGGCTTCCATTGAGGTTTCGACGGGGCCACCGCAGACATCTTCGTCGCGCGTTGTGTTTGGTCGGTTGAACAGAAAAGGCCCAAGCTCATTGAGTTCTAAGCCCAATTATTTAGTAAGACAAGATAAACATGTACTTTATCTAACCAGCTCAGCGATAAAGGCCGATCCGCATCACTTATGGACCCCAGTTTTCCCATATCCTTTAACACGTATGTTATCTTCCATCCATGCTATCGTGTGCTTCAAACTTCTGTCGGTTGTACGTATCTCTCATCACCTCGGGGTACCTTGTACTTTCTCCTCCTCTCACTTTCACATGCCCAGATATTTTGCTCTCTGGCATTAATATCTTCGTTCAATAATTCACTTCAAGCTTAACTTAGTTCCTACTCTCATTTTCGAATTTGCTTTCTTTAGGATTAGTTGTTGAGCAATCCATGGGAGCTAATTATAGCGATGGAGAGGAGTTTTAGATTGGAACCGGGAAGCTTTATGTTGGCGCCGTGTGATTCTTGTAGCACAAAGCTTGCAGTTTTGTACTGTCGAGCTGACTCAGCCAAGCTTTGTCTGTTGTGTGACCAGCGAATTCACTCGGCCAATGCTCTCTCTCTCAAGCATCTTCGTTCTCAATTCTGTGAAAATTGCGGAACTGAACCAGTTTCGGTTCGTTGCTGCACTGAAAATCTTATGCTTTGTCAAGACTGCGACTGGGACTCGCATAGCAATGGTTCTGTTTCGTGTCTGCACAAGCGTGCCCCAGTTCAAGGGTTTTCTGGTTGTCCTTCAGTGATTGAGAAGGCCAAGTTCTTTGGTTTTGACATGGAGGCTGAGAATTTAATGAATATGGGTTCTCGGTTTGGTGTTTATGCGCCAAAAATATTGAATTCGGATGAACTTATAGTTCCAGAACAGAATTGCTCTGTTTTAATGGGCTGTGAGGAGTACAAGCAAGAACTTTACAAGCAATTAGTGGAGATGGGCAAGAGGGATTTGTCAAGATTTAACGAAGATGGAGATCAATTGGGGTCAGAGACACCGCCGAGTAGTTGTACACAACAAGGCTATACAGACAGTCTAGAAGTTGAAAACATTGATGAGGAAGGCTTGCAGCATCAGAAAAAGCCATTTATATCTTTGTCAATGTTTGCGAATGATGCTGACTTGAGAGGGTACGATTGTACTTTTGTTGAAGGTGATCTCATTTGGGATTGTAACTCTGAATATCAGGCGACTCAGGTTGGTACCAAAATTCTTTCGTCTCTAATTGCTTATGTTTTTCTGACATATGTACTGTTAGGGTTTAGGGTTGAGTCTTTTGATGCAGCGGAGATATTGCTAAATATTTTAGTGCTCCACTATGCACTTCTCTGAAACAGAATTGCAATATAAACTCACTTTAAGCATAGTTAGCGGTCTTTATCTCTTAGGATTTTTTGACTAATTCCCTTAGAAACTCCAATGAAAGCCGAATTTGTATCTAATTAGCTGCGAATAAAACCTTAAACATGCTACAGTACTGGGATGTTTCGAAAGATGCAGACATTTGAACAATAATAGGAAGGATGTGTCTTCACTTTTTGGGGACTTTTTACAATGCAAAGACACTCTTTTTATTTGAATCATAGTTCTGTGATTGAAGAGATTTGATAAGGTAGAGTAATTGAACACAGAAAGGAGATCTATCAGTTGAGTAATGTGGCACCTTAACTTAATATATGACAGTGAGGATTTATTGTAATCACCATGTCTATTAGCAATATTAAGATTGTAATGGTCTTTCACTACCAAATTTTATTTCTGTTATTTGTTCTGTATCAATTCTATGCATCTTATTTGTGCTTTATTGGGATATAGTTGGCACAGCTCAGCAGTAACGAGCTTGATTGTAACAGTTGCAGAATCAATATAATCAGCCATTTTCAAGCCATGCGCTTACAACTGAACATAGCAACAATGCACCGATAATAGAACCAAAATCAGAATGCAAACCAGTTGAATCCAAAACAGGGGAAAGCACCGAGCTTGTACAGGTCATGCACCAGTCTGTTCTGAGTGGGGGTGAAACTGCAAAAGAGGCAAAGCACAAGGTTGATATGGAACTGTTGGCACAGAACAGGGGCAACGCTATGTTACGCTATAAGGAGAAGAAGAAATACCGAAGGTATGCCCTTTGCCATCGCTTCCTCGTTATATGTTTAGCTTATTGCTCTCAACTTTCAATACATCACCTTCAATATCTGCATTGGGCATGGTAAACTGTTAACAGATATGATAAACACATCCGCTATGAGTCAAGGAAGGCCAGGGCTGATACTAGAAAGCGGGTGAAAGGTCGATTTGTGAAGGCAACTGAAACTTCTGATGTTGAAATGTGACATTTGAATGTCTCTTAAGTGTGTTGTCCATGCCCATTGTCTCTGAATATACACCTGTAGTGATATGATAATTGTATCTGTAAGGACTTGTGAGGCTACGTTTGTCTGTAGAACATAGATTGATTACCTTGACGGTGTGTATGTATGTAATTTGCATATATGATGTGATGGCTTGAGTTTGAGATTATTATCGAATTTTACAGTTTTTTTATCAAGTGCAATGGTCTCTTTGTTCACTGTAGACATTCCAAATCCAAACCAATTTTTTAGCAATGGCAATTATTCTTGGGAGGAAAAAGCGTCAGAAATCTTGCTAGGTTAACCCTGAGGCAGTTTGAATTTGCTTAAAACACTAGATCAAACAATAATGCAAGCCTATGATTACAGACAAGGAAGATTAGAATGTAAACATTGTCTGAGAAATGGTTAAGTTCTGGATCGTGCATGCTATCATACTGGTTATTTACCACATCCAAGAATTCCCAGCAGGAAAACATTCTAGTGTAGCATTAATTATGGAGAGTAGACAACAGAGAGCAGAGTAAAAGCCGAATTGATTTCTGTAAACTTGAAGTGGAAGCTAAGTGTCATATCACTACAGCATTAAAGATAGTGATAAAGGTTTTGGTAAATATTTATCTCCTCAGATGATACGCATAGACTCCAGATTTCCTGGAGATAAACACACATGGACATGCACGTGATAGCAGCAATCTCTTAAGACAGAGACTCTGAAAGTAATGCAAAACAAAACTTGCCATTTTCACCAGTTGAAGGTTGGAACAATCTACAAATTTATCACGGATTGTACAGTGTAAAAGTGGTAAGCTATTCAATGAACTATTTTATCAAGATAAAGTTCGGATTAGTACCTTGACCCGAAAGACTGGCTAAAGCTTCTTCTTCTACTAGAACACAATTATCCGGAGGACTATGGGGGAAACGATTATCAGTATTTCTACTTAGAAAGCTACTTGGCTCACTCCCAAGCACAAAATACACACACTCGAAGAAAAAAACAATACAAAATTGACCATCTTTAGTTGGAACAATCTAGAATTTAAGCATGGCATGTACAAGGTAACGTAGTTAGTAATTAACTCCTTTATCCAGATGAAGTTTGGACTGGTACAGTAGAACTGAAGTAATGGGACTAAATCAGAGATGGGTTTAACTTGCTTAACTCTAAGATTGTCTAAAGCTTCTTCTACTGAAGTAAATATTGCAAGAATGAGACAGAAGTTAGCTCATATTACACAAGAATTTAGTTCAAAACATCTTGCAACTCATTTCAGTTCCAAGCCCAAGATCTCAAAACCCAAGATAATTAATTAGCAGTAAAATAGAAATCTCAATGTTTAATTTTAATTGTCTGGTTTTATGGCAAGTTGGAGAATGGAGAGCATGTATGATTATGAGTCAACCAGCCTGTATTCTGTAGACGGTAACAAGGTGTGCGTGCGAAGCTGGTTAATACGATTTTGCTGTTTAACAAGTTATGCATCAAATTTATGATGAAGCCTGGTGAGGTTGAAGGCAGATCCATAGACAGCTACAGGATTTCTTGTTTATATATTCATATAACTAAGGTTTTCCGTCTTCTTCGGCTAATTCATTACATTATACATTTCATCAGTCACGCAAACATACAACCGTTGGTTTAGGTATTTGCACGTGCACTTGATTTCTATTAAAACCATAGGAGGATGAGGGATTTAAGTTAAATTAATCTATCAGTTTTTTGGAATTGTAGGTGAATGTTAATATTCATAACCTTGGATGGTAAATAGTGCTACCAAACAGATTGCACCAGTTGTCAACCAATACAGCCGTTCTGCGGCCAATTAGAAAATTAGTCCCATTACCTTGAGTCGTGTTTTGGTAACTAGTGAAACTTTAAAAGTGTTAATTAATTGGACTTTGAAGTGCTTGACTAGGGGAAAGGACTGAGGAGCAGAATCCATGCGTGGTTGGATTAACAAAATTTGATGGGAAATTTCAACGAACTCCTTTAACAACGCAAAGACTTCTACGTTTTCGCCATGTGAGATATGTCTCGATTACTGAGCTTCCTATTGTAGGATTCTCTCTCCATGAAATGCAGATATATATATAAAAGCAGTATATCTATATGCATCTCCTTGAAGCTTCGCTCACCTCTCTCTTTCCTCTCTTTTACCATTAAGTCATTACATCAGGATCCTGCCCGCTCTTTGTATCGTCTTACATATTTTCAGGATCATTTGGGTTATAATTTGTCAGATTAAGTTTATTTCCTTTGTTTAATGTAAGACCACCTGCATATTTCAGTTTCATTCATTTTTTTAGTTTTTACCTTCTGATTCAGTCCCATTAAGGCTTCTTTTTTATTATATTTATCTGTCAATTTGAGATAATTTTCTTTTTCTTCTTTCTTTTTATCTGTATTTTCTTTGGCCCAACTGTATGATGGTCTATCTGTTATCATTTATGCATGTCCATATGTTCTCTTAACCATCTTCCTTTCACATTTATATTTCTCTTTAAATGTAAAGACTAGGATGATTGACACTGTGCAGGATACTTGAAAAAAGTGCTCAGAAGACAAAATGGGGTGCACTTCTTCGGTAAACGCATTGAGGAGGAGGAAGAAGGTGACTGTACCAGTAGTTGTGGTGCACGTTCCCTCCGTGAGAATTCCTCTACGATCTGATCTTCCAAGGGCGCTTAAAGGCGTGATTCCGAAGGAGCTTTTAGATAGGTTGACTTGTATGAGGAGCCAGATTGTGTTGGTGGCTGAGGATACTAGTATGCGTTTACAGTTCAGTCATTTCTTTTCTAGTTTTGTTCGGTTGCTTTGAACATGCAGGGGAAAAATTGCCGTTGGAATTCTGAATTACCTCGAAATTTTTGTTGTTTTGAGAGAAGGTTCTGTTTGGTTTGCTATAGAAAACAATGTTCAAGAAATAGGATATTTGAGTTCATTGTGTTTTCGGATTTCACACTTAATGATATGATTGCATCCAAAAACTGTTTCGTCAAGCACCTGAATCATGTGGGTTTGTTAAGATTTTCTTGTCTCCCATGTGTACGGAAACAAAGAATTGTATCCAAATTGCGAAGGAAACATGCTAGAAGCCTCTACCTGAACAACCTTATACAATTCTGTTCGATTGATTGAAAGAATTGTTCCATTCTCTGGAAACCAACGTCTATAGTTCTCAGTTGTAGTTTCTAATTTCCTTCTAAATAGAAATTTTGGCCCTCGCAGATGGATCTGCTATTATGGAACTACGGCAGGCGCTGGAGGAGTACTTGTCACTTTTAATTGGGCTCACCAAGAAAGGTATTAGAATACTACTCTCTTCCTACTCTGCATAACTTTATCTATCTTTCTGCAGTAAATAATCTGCATATGTTTCAGAAAATGGTCTTGAGGATTTCGTAGAATTCAAGTGGAAAACTCCAGAAGATTGTGGGAAACATGTAAGATAGAACAATAGCCTTTTTTTGGTTCTTCTGAATTTCTTATCAATATATTAGCAGTCTGATAAGTTAGCCTGAATGATTAGCAGGAAATTTGTGTGGCAAACTCCTGGTTTGAAGTACTTTCTGTTGTCCACATGATGGCTATGCTGACACTATCAGAAGCCAACTCATTGATGATCCCAAAGAATTACTCTGGCTCGGGTGTACGGGTTGTATCTTCAGGTTTATAATTTTATCCACAATTATATTTGTCTTCTTGAGGTATAATATTAATAAAAATCTTAACTGATGAATGGTCCTTCCTAATGTTTCTAATCAGATTCTAAGCGAGATGCTGTTGATTTACTGCTTAAGGCAGCGGGGTACTTGGAATTTTGTGTCAAGAATGTACTAGTTCATATACCACCTGATATCAAGTATGTGGACTAAGATATCTCTCAGGTTCTTTTAAAACTTTGGCATCAAAATTTATGATTAAAATCATACATGATTTCAGGAATAGACTGCCAAAAGATTTGCAAGATGGTGTGCTGCAGGCGATTTCCATTCAAGCGCTAGGCCAGGTATCTACTTTTACTATCTCCAGAATAAGTTGTATTTTCAATTTTATTACTACCACAGATCATTGAAAATTATTGATGTTTGTGAACAACACTTGAAAGTCAAAAGACAATAGAATAGCCCTGTCCAATTCTGATTTGCATTTCTCTTCTACAATCTTCTTTGTATCTAGTATTATCATGTTGACAGAATCCTCTTCATTGCACAAAAGGATGAAAACAAACACACAGGCCAACCCATATAATTTGTTTTACTTGTATTTCATCATTTGATTAGTTGTGCAAAAATACTGATTCAGTGTCAGTAAAAATTTTATGGTGTTTAGCATCTGGCATTTTCCGAATATCTATAAAAACTGATCTTTAAAAACAAATTCAGGGAACCGAAATTCAGCTTGGTTTAGCTGTTGATTGCCAAAAGGCCACTTTATCAGTCAAGAGGAGATTGGCATGTGAGCTATTGATCTATTTTAGTCAGGTGTGTAATTATACATTCTAAATGTTTATAGATACAGAACTTGATGGTTAAGGTGATGCAATCAATAAATTTGAATAATCTTTTTCTCTTTTACTTATTTAAGTGAGTTCCAGATAAAAGTGTGCAAACATTTAGCTGTTTAGTACCTTGACCTGGAAAACTGCTTTTGTTTCTAACTATTAGCATGACTCTTCCGTGATCAGGCTTATCAGTGCCTGTCTGGATGTGACATAAATCATGGATATGGAAAGAAACATCTCTGTTTCATCAAGTGGAAGTTTCTTGAATCAAAGGTTATTGGCACCATGTTTATCTGATTAACGTATTCCTGTTGTTGCAGTCAGTTGATTTTATATATCACACCCTTAACTACTCTTTAAACAACTATCAGGCTGCAGCTTACTATTACCATGGTCTTATACTCGATAAGGGTAACGAACCGTATTGTCATGTTAGTGCTGTGTGCTGCTTCCTTGCCGCAGAAGAACTTCTAGCAGAGAGCAAAAAAGCCTGCTTAACCTTTTGTCTTGCACCTCCTATAACCAGGTTGGTTTATGTGGTGCATAAAAGTGTTTGCCATTGTTATCTTATTATTCTTAAAGATTCTTTGCCTCATTTGTGGTCTCAATCATTTCATTATACTTTTGTTCTGGGAAGATCCCCTCCACTGTGGGGGGCTATGAAGCATTTACATCAGAAAATTCCTGAAGTTGCATCAAGGAAGTCCCAGATGTATGGTTACCTCTTAGAACAAGAGAAGTAAGGGGTTCTTCGACTGATCCTTTTCTGCAATATAGTTCATTTTATTCCTTCTGCCCTATAAAATCTAGCGCAAAATAATAAAAATACAGTGTTTTATGTAATATTACTACATTGGTACGATGTAGGGGTCTTCAGGCATTACCGGACCTACCAGAATTCCAACTGTCGCTAAGACCAGATGACTATGAGTTGCCTGAGATCGATCAAGCTTGGAATAGAGAGAAGTGGGAAATTGAGAGCCAGACACTGAAAGAGCACCTCAAAGATTGTGAAAACGCCACTGAAACTGAATAACATTTCTTTTTCTGTATTCTAGTTGAATTTGAATACATCCATTTTCCCCGCAAGAAGTTTACTTTCTTGTTTAATGACGTGTATCACTACAGGTTATGGGTATTGAACTTCTACACCTTGCTTACGCATGTCATTGTAAATGTTATGTTACATTATTCAGTTCATAGATGTTCATTAAGATGAGGCACCATCAACAACAAAACCCATGGTGATATCTGATGCAATTTGTGCTTTGGATTTTACTGCAATTATGTATCACTGGTGATGTAGAAATTTACTATAAATCTCTTGAATGCTTAACTCCCAACGTATCTCTTGCTTGCAAATTCTGCTCAATATCTCTTGATTTCTAGCATGCTTACACTGAAATCTACTTAAGTTGGACATTTGGGTTTTCTTTTTTTTATAACTTTTGATATTCTCTTGATGCTTATTCATATGAATTGACGATTAAAAATTGATTTGCTGGAATAAGAAGCAACTATTATTGATATGTATGTCTGAAAACCTCTGACAGAATTTAGAAAATCCAAAAATTAAAAAAAAAAAAAAAACACTTCATTAGACAACTGTCCTAAACTACCATAAGCTCTAACACAGTAGTAGCTAGTTTTGATGCTTCCCGTCCTGCTGAAAATTCATTCAATAGCTCGAGACATGAGCTTGTTGGCAGACATGATCGTAAGTCCCAAGTAGGAGAAGAAAGCCAAGTAAGACAGCACAAGAGAAATCATCGATCTGTTGCAAAATTTTGGCACGGAAGGGCAAACAGCCGTCCAGCCCACACTCAATTCTCCGTACTTGCCCACAAACCCAATTGCAGTCGCCGCTGCACATCCAGATATCAGCAACACCATTGTCACCTGTTGTAAAACAATTTTCATACGTTATGATATTGAATTATGTTGCCAATTAATACAAATCAAACACGTCTTACCATGTCATGCAAAAATAGCAGAAAATATTTCCCGAGGTGCGATCCTGAATGGCTAAGAATGCAGACAAAGATCAGCGAAAGAACAGACAAAATACACGATACTATGTCCACGCCAAGCAAGAACCTGTAACAGAAACCAGTGAGAAAGTTAGGATTTAGCCGTCTAATAACATAATCAAGGTTAAAACAAGTGTTTATTTATATAAAGAAGAGAAGAAAGATTAGTACCTCCATGCAGATGAGTCGCTGTAACGGGCGGCGAACTCGATTCCAAAAGCTACAACAATTTGTGTGCTGGTGACAATAACACAGATTGCAGCCAATGAGAAAGCAAAGGCTAAAATTCTGACCATGATCTGAGCCATGAAGACACTTTCCCGCCGCGGGGAACTGGAAGAAGATTTGGCAGCTGTTGTCTGTGATGCCATTGGAGACTCTTTCTGGGTGAAGAAAACACTACAGGGAGAACAGGAAAAGATTAGTTGATGGGATGAGCAGGACAGGAATCACGTTACTAAATAAGAGGAAGAAGTTTACGCGGGTTGATACCTGATGCTAGATTTTCACCAGCTAGACGCGAACAAGGAAATTATCTTTTCACAAGAACAAATACTTTAGTAACTTTTTTTGGGGTCCAATCACTTCTGCTACGATTTATAGGTTCTAAATATTTTCTTATCGTGAATGGAATAGAACTTCTAATGGGTTTTGTTTTCGGATTCCAAACATTTTTTTTTT
>CP135531.1:12418005-12431004 GCA_032402905.1 Khaya senegalensis | reverse complement strand
TATAAATTAATATACTAATATTATATCATAATTATACGAGTAAATAAAATAATATAATTGTAATATGTTAATTTATATGAAATATTTAATTTTAACGTTAATTTGAAAAAAAAATTATTATATAAGAGTTTGTATATTTACTATTATTCCTTTTATTATCTGGATTTTTGATAAGCACGATCAGAAAAAACATGGACGGGGCAGGAGCAGATTCACCCTAACAAAGATTAGTCAACACCTGCGTCCAAACACGCTTGCAAATCAAAAGCTGCTGGCCTGGCGCTGCCGCGGCTGCTAGTCGTCTACTGAGCTGACGTCCCTACTCAGTTCCTCCATTCTGCAAATTAACTGAATTCAATACTCATCAATCCTCGCTTTATTCTGCAACCAATGGTGTAGTTTTGTCGTTCACGTTTTTTACATGCTGTTTTTTCATTGGTTTCTTGTTTTCAAAACTACAAGCGCCATTTCTCTTAACAAATTCTTTTATGTTGTTGTAAATGTATCAGTACTTCTTCTATGGCAGCAACCGGAGCTTGCTACCTTGCGGACTGTTTGTTGCCGATTTTTCGGCCGAGTCGGAGAAGTGTGGCGGTGTAAACGACGGCGAATTTTGCGGAATATGAAAGGTCGGAGGAGAAGAATGTAGAAGGTAGGAGAAAGGGATTGAAGGATTACTTTGAGGAGTCAGAGGTTATGATCAAATCATTTCGTTGGTTCTCGATCTTGGAGTGTGGGTCCCGCTCTCACGGTTCTCCTCTCCTCTTTTTGCTTGGTTAGGCTATCTTTATTTGTTTGTTTCACTATCATAGAATCTCCAGTTCTGTCTCTCATTTGAAAAAGAAAAGGGTCGTTGTTGTTGTTGTTATGCCTCAGTTATAGTCAAACAAGATTTTGAAGGGGTTGACGGAGTAGGACTTGGATTAGTTAGGCATCATCACGCACTCGGTAAGTAAGTAATGACCAAGAATTGAAGCCAACTTGAAATACCCATCAATGATTCACTATGTATCACTACTTATGTCTGCCTAATTTATGGATTTTTTCATTGATGGAAGGATTTTTGATATATGGTGCTTGTATATTCCAGTCAAGGATCGAACGTAATTTGCAGGTATTCTTACCCTTTGCTAGTGCGAAGTTAGTGTTTATTATGTGCGACAGAGTGTGTAGGATTTATTTTAAACTTTGTTTGCTACATAGAATCACAGTTTTGACTATGCAAATCTCCCCCCCTCGTTCTGATAATGTCAATAATGAAAGCATGTCTTGGCTTCTAAACTGGTGTTATGGATTGTGGGAGGAAATTAATTTATTTGAATTCAGTGCAAGTTCACGATGATCTATCTACAGTGTGAAACAAATGAGTCTGTAACTTAGTTCTTTCGTATGGAAGTAGTGATTTCTTTTCACAGAATGCATAGATGAAGATGATTATATTCTCCATAGTGCAATCAACTCCACATCTTTTAATGTGGAGTTATAACCTTTTTGATAATCTTTTTCTAAATACTCTCTTGTTGACTTCAACCTCAGTAGTTAGCACTTTACCAATTCTGTTTCTTAAAATGACCACTCTGTATTTTGGTGACAAGATAATGAGTGAGACTCTTTTGGGCTGTGACCCGAGTATTTTGACAGTTTAATTATGATGCAAAGTCCTCAAGTCTTATTGAAACTAGGAACAAAGTGAGAAGCTATTGCTTCAACATCTCAGAAGTTGAGCTAAGGTTTACACCAAACAATTCGAACAATTATCTAGCCAGAAAAATGAAGGGGAAAGATGGAAAATTTTCACTACCAAGCAATGTAAACATGTCTTTTACTATACCAAATATAGAATTATTAGAAAGCTTTTGTGACTTTATCAAAATTATATATGATGCGGTCAAAACTCCTATTTGAGGTATATTAATGTATCTTTGCGAGTTTTCTTGCTTATACTTTTGTAACATTGTTAATCATACTTAAGGTTCTGTCCTCTTTCATGTACATGGATTTGAGTGGACCTGGTATTGAACTACGGGTTTGTACATTTTATATTCTCTCATCAATGGCAGGAAGATAGCGTTGGCTTATTGAGTATCATCAAGGGTTCATATTTCTATCGTGGAGAGGACCTTAACTTTGTTTCAGATTATGTGCCAAATCACATGTACCATTGAGGTAGGTAATGTTCTGCTGAAAACTGACAAATGTAGTTTAAATTTGTTGCAGTGGTAATATTGATAAATATCGATAAAAGGTTTGATTCCAAGCCAGTTTATCGGCTGCCTAGCATTATATGTGACTTTGTAACTTTTTTTGGATTGGAAGTTTTATTATCCTAAACCAAAGTTACATTAAATCTTTTCTTTCTTGAGGAACTAGGTGGGAATAATGTTATTACAAGATGGATGGACTTTATGCCATGTTGTGTATCGTATTGATCGGTAAGCCGGCCCTTAGCAGACAGTGCTCTGTTCAGACCTGCAAGTTTCACCATCTTTGTTGAGGAGATTTTCTATGAATTTTGTCTTGTAAGGAAATTTTATTTTGTATATGATTATCTCATTTTCCAGATTGATTGAGCAAATTACTAGCCCCGCGACACTCTCCACTTTAGATGATGTGAAGATTGTGCGGGGTCTTGGAGCAATTCCCTTGGAAGGACCTGTCCTGATTGTTGGCTGTCACATGTTACTAGGATTTGAATTAATCCCCCTGGTCTGTCAATTGTTTATGAACAGAAAAACTAGTTTCGTATACCAAACTAAGAGGAAGATTACTTGATTTACGGCCATTTGTCAGAACTGGAATGTTTGGTTGAGTTCCTGTCTCAGCAATCAACTTGTACAACGTCCATCCTCAAAGTCTCGTATCCATCCCCAGGTGGTCTACTCGAGGCTCTTCATCGAAAGGTAATTAATTAATATTTTTTAAATTATCAATATTAAAATTTCTCTTTTAAAAATAAAACTTTCAGTTTTAATTTCACTGCTCGCTTAAATCAAACGCTTACGTAAGAAGCCCACTGGGCTCACTCAAACAATTGGTTCACTCCACCAAAATTATTTGTATTGTCGGTTATATTCAATTAATGCTTGCTTCCAATCTTCTAGAAGATTTTATTGGATGGAGGAAACAACGATGTTAAATGTTGACGCTAGAAGTCAACTTTCTGGCCCCTCCCATCAACTCATGATGGACTGCAAAAGTTTCTTTGTACCTATCAATAAGGCATCATTACACTTTCACATTCAATCAGATGATCGCCAGTCATCATGGTCTCATCACCAAGTCCATGATACGTTAATGGCTTTACTGAATGTAGAATAGCCATCGGTACCAGTAGCCACTATTGGTATTGTATTTCCACCGGGGAACAAACAAACACTCACGTCAATCATAACGTTTCCATTGCCTTGTCTGTTCTGTCAATTAATGCCAGAAACACACACCCCCACCACTCACAGTCTGCCTCTTGTTGATGTCGTCGTGGAATATTAAATAGTATGAGTTGTTTCTCTCAACTATTGATTATTTTTGTATTGTATAATATATTACTAATCAAATCTGTACAGATTTCCTTCGTAGAGCTCCACTCCTCGGAACTCCGCAGTTGTCCATGGCGATGATCGGATATTGTAATTTGTCGCCGGTATGTTGTCGATACACAGCGTCGTCGACAGGGGAGCCGAAGCGGAATCCGGTTTTTAAGCGACTGGCAGTGTCCACGGAACAGACATCAAACTTAACGCCGGCGGAGATGGCCAAAATGGAGTCGAGGAGGAACTTTGTGGAGGAGAGGAAGAAGATTAGTAAAGAAGGTGTTGAGACGTTGAAGAGAGTACCTGACGTGGAAGAATATCCGGAGGAGGTGGAGAGTGAACGTAACGGAAAGAGTTTGAAAGATTACTTTGATGAGGCCAAAGATATGATCCCATCAGACGGTGGTCCGCCTCGGTGGTTCTCTCCGTTAGAGTGCACGGCCCACTCTCCCGAATCTCCTCTCCTTCTCTATTTACCTGGTTTCTTCTTCTCTCTCTCTCTCTCTCTATCTCTCTCTGCTTCTTCTTACTATTTCATTTTGTTTTTAAATTTAAAAGAAAAGAAAAAACTCTTTTTATCTGGCAGGCAGGCAGCAACCTTTCTGGAAAGTAATCAAAACGACTCACTTATATTGACTTTTTCCGCATTTTAGCTAAGTAAATTCTGGGTGAAGCTCATCACGAAATGCGATTCGCTTTATTGACAGAAATGAGTAAAAAGTTTAGTTATCGTGACGTAGAGTCTTGCGCGGGCAGCAGCCTTTATGGAAAGTTTATTTATTTTTGTTTCCTTTACATGGAAAAGGATTCTGATGTTCACTAAAATTTTGTATGCGTAGGGATTGATGGCGTTGGTCTTGGACTTATAATGCAGCATCAAAGACTTGGAGAGTAAGTATAGAGTATCTATTAAAGATTTTAATACTTTTTACCACCATTACCAATAATTGTTCGTATATGAATTATAATCTTATTTGTTTTTTTCCCATGACTGAAGGATTTTTGACATATGGTGCTTGCATATTCCAGTTAAGGATCGAACATCATTTGCTGGTCTTTTACCTTATCCTTTCTCCCTTCTTTAGTACATGATAATTGTTATTCCATAACTTGATACAAATGCAAAGAGAATAAGATGAATTTCCATTTAGTCAATACTTTTTTCTTCTCAATTTCTTATGTTTCAGGCCTAGTGAAGCTGGTTGAAAGAACTGTTAGGTCAGAGAATAATCGTTTGCGAAACAGACCCATATATCTTGTTGGAGAGTGTGTTGGAGCATGCCTGGCCCTTACTGTAGCAGCTCAGAATACTGATATTGATCTTGTACTGATTTTGGCCAACCCGGGTAAGAAGTTACTTCCTCATCGATCACATTTAACGTTACAGTAGCAGTGATTTTGTCGTTTTTATTAATCTAAGTAATATATATCACAGGTTGCATGGATTGATAGTAAAACTTAGACATTAGACACTGTGTTCAAGGGATGAATACTGTTTCTTACCATATGGAGTCTAATTGATTTTCTTTTTTCAGCAACATCTTTTAGCAAGTCACAACTGCAACCTCTAATGCCTTTATTGGAGCTCATGCCTGATCAAGTCCTTCTTGGCCTTCCGTATATGCTGAGGTTAATGGAAGGTTTGCTTTTTCTGTTCCTCAGATTTCCTCTTCTGGTTTTATAGCCACTTATTTGTTCGCTTGAAGGTAATAATGTTTCTATTTAATCTTATAAATGGAAAGATAATACGCATATGAAACGTTCAAGAAAAGAATATTTGCATCCTATAAATCAATTTCTTTTTAATAATGGAGATGGATGTCGATCGTTGCATCTGTGATCCATATCCAAATTGTTTAGTGCCATGATTGCGAATATTTGTAGAATTCTTGTACTTTTGGAAATTTTGACCTGCTCATCTTTTTATGATAATAATGCCTTTCATGTTTTAGTTGCAAATTTAGGTTGTAGTTGATGGATAGTCAGTTGAAAGGTACACTCTAGTAATTTATAGGTGCTTAATATTTGAATGCGAAATAAAAAGGCTCTTATTCTGGCAGGAAGCAGAATGTGATTGGCACAGACAGTTTCTATGACTGTGTGGCAGACTGCAATAGTGTGTCATGGATTTTTTTTTTTTTTTATAATTTTTATTTGCTAATCAGTAGATATGGTTTTCTATAGACTTTGAGGTAAGCAATGTATTTTCAGATGATTATGATGGCTTTCTGTTATTTGTGCTTCATTATTACGATGAAAGGGATATATATCTGTTCTGTGCTTTAAGTCACCTCTTTAGCCTGGGTGGGAGGAAAAACACTTTAAAGTTCTGGAGCTTCTATCTCTCAAAGATTGGAGAGCTAGCAAGGATGTTGCTTCACGAGAGGAGAAGAAAAAAAATCCTTGAATTAGGAATTAGAATGATTTTTTTCTTATTGGTACTAGGAACTTATTCTAGTATATCTCTTTTCATTATTCCCAATCGTGGTCAAAATTACTGCACATAAGTTTCTACAATATGCACTATTCTCATAATATTGTGTTTGAAGTGATCCCAGTGATTACAGTATATGCATATAGGTGATCCTTTGAGGATGGTGGCAGATAATCTGGTGAAAGGACTTTCTCTGCAGCCGAAAGTTGGAGAGCTGTCACAGGATCTTGTTACCATGTCATCTTACCTCTCTGTAAGTCCCAACTCAAAAAAGAAAATGAATTGCTGCTCTCTGAATACAATTGTACCTTTGGAATTAAAAGAATAGTCACATTTACTTGAGAAGAATTATGAGAAATATTTTCAGTTAATAGTTTCATGACTATGTTATCTACCAGCTTTTGGTTATGCCTCAGATATATATGACTTGTTGCAATCTACTTGTTTCATTGTTTTATGATGGAACAATATATCTTATTGGTTAGAAAAGGAGAATGAAAAAGGTGTGCTATAGGTCTGATTATAGAGATAATTTTCTTCTGTTGATTGCTCATTCTTTTATGTTGATGCTCCCTTATATTTTTCTCCTGGGGCACTGTCATTCTCATCTAAACGAATTGATTACTTAAGTAACAGGTTCTTGCCGATATCTTACCTAAAGAAACGCTTATGTGGAAGCTAGAAATGCTTAAATCAGCTTCTGCATATGCCAATTCACGCCTGCATGCTGTAAAGGCTCAAACTTTGATACTTTCCAGGTACTTATTCTTTGACATGGTCAAATCAGTTCCAATAGTTATTGGTTTTACAGGTCTTATGCAAAAATTGGCTTTCTGTAAAGTTGACATTTGCTAGCAGGTGAAGCACCCGCTGCAAACCCCCTCTCAAGGTCACCCCTGAAGAAAAACAATATTGCATATAATTACTGGCCAACACTAATTGTAGAATTTCTACTCCTGTTTGGCTTTGTGATAATAAGTCTTCTTGCAGTCTTTTTCATAAAATGAAGTTTATCTTCACTAATGTCAGGTTGATCTTTGACTCTAAAGACACCAGATTTGAAAACACAAGTGGGGTGTAACAAATAATTAAGCATGATAAACACCCAACCAAACCCAAAAAGTGAATAGAGAAACAAACAAAATAAGGTTCTATAAGCTCTTCAAGCCAGTTCTCATGACAGAAGCACACGATTACTGTCAATATGCTATTCAGGGAGACAGTCATTTTCTCGTGCAAGTCATAACGTAGTAACACTTTTTCCAGTTTTAATTTGGACAAAAAGAGTTGAAACTATGAAAAGAAATGAACTATTTAAGAATTTTGAATTGCACAACATCCTCCCTTCAATATAGGAGGTATCTAGTCCCTTCTACGAAGCCTAAGCTTCAACGATTTTGTAGTCACATTATTCTCGTTCAGTTTCTGATGGGTGAGTTAACAATGAAACTTAAAGTAATACAAAGGTCACCTATGTTCTCTGAGCGTCCACAAACTTTTATTTCATGCAATAGATGAAATGAATAGGTCAAGTTTATGTTGAAAATTTTTAATTAGTATATGAATTCCATATTTTTAACACATCACTGTAGCACTTTTCTTCTTAAGTTTGTGATTCTTTCAGAAACATGTGTGAAAATCGCTGTTTGTCGTCCTTGCAGTGGAAGGGATCAGCTTCTGCCGAGTCAAGAGGAAGGTGAAAGACTTCGTCATGCTCTGCCAAATTGTCAGAGTCGTCGGTTTAATGACAGTGGCCATTTTCTCTTCTTGGTAGGATTCCTACTTGCTTCTTGTGCATTTTTTGTGTGTTCACATGTGACATGCATGTTCAGAGAAGCTTGAATTAAATATTAGAAAGCTAATAAACAAAACACATGTTTAATTTATTTTTATTTGTCCCTCGCTACTTATTGTACTTAATAGTGGACTTTTTGCTTCATTATGTACCATAATATGATGCATTTGAACTCTGTGAACTTGGTATGTGTGCGAATATTTTATTGTATAATTTTCACAGAAAAAGTGTTACTTTAAGTTTTCATTTTGATGCACATAATAGATCTTCCGATGTGTGGCAGGAAGATGGTATTGATTTGGTAACTATCATCAAGGGTGCTAGTTTCTATCGTCGTGGAAAATACCACGATTATGTTTCAGATTTCAAGCCGCCAACCCCTTATGAATTCAAAACGATATATGAATCAAACAGGTAATCGTTAACTTGCATGGGTACTTGCGAATACAAATTATTTTTATGCTATTACAGATACAAATTATATTCTGCAATACTAGAATACAAATATTTATAGGTTGCAATGATTAAATAACAGCATCCTATGTCTAAGATATGTCTATATTATTGGAATTTGAGGACAGCCTTTGTGACATGTTGTACGTCATGTTAATCTGTATGCCTTCAGTTCAAAAATGGTTACAGCTAACCTGATAGTTTCCTTTACCATCCTCATTACTGCATTATTATGATTAGAGTTTTAGTTGCATTATTTTGTTGTTCTTATTGCCTTGCACCACGACTCTCCTAGGTTGATTTATGCTGTTACGGACCCTGTCATGCTCTCAACTTTAGAGGATGGAAAGATTGTTAGGGGTCTTGCTGGAATTCCTACTCAGGGACCTGTCTTATATGTTAGCTATCACATGCTACTAGGACTAGAATTGACTCCTCTGGTATGCCAATTTATGATTGAAAGAAATATTCTTCTACGAGGAATGGCACATCCCCTAATGTTTATGAAATTGAGAGATGGATTATTACCCGAGATAGCAACATTCGACAACTACAGAAAAATGGGTGCAGTTCCTGTCTCAGCTACCAACTTCTACAAGCTTTTAGCTTCAAAGTCTCATGTCCTACTCTATCCTGGAGGCATGCGTGAAGCTCTTCATAGAAAGGTAACATCTCTTTGTTAATTTGTTACCTTGATCTGTTCTTTTAAGTACTTAAATTATTTTGATGTTCGGTTCATTCAGAATTGTGTAAATTTGCTCTAGCACCAACATTACACTTCCCAATTTTCTATTGTTGTCGTTAAATACCATATTTTGGAAGAAGGGAAGACAACTAAAAGGTGGATGGCCTATATTCTTTGCCAAAATATGAATGGAAAATCTTCTAACTAGTCAATTCTAACCTTTTTACGTATATGGTGCTTCCCAACCCTTCTATCATAATAATTTGTATTTTCTTTCTGTTTGAACATATAAATTTGCTTTCCAAGATGTAATGCTGATTAATTTCACGTGCATGTTTCGTTCTTCCTTCAGTATGATGGCGTAGAAGTATGAAGTAATTTTGTTTAAGTATGTATGCATCCGTGCTTTATGTATTGTTTGACTACAAACTGTACATTATCTCTTATTTTCTGTTTAATGCTTTGTACACTTGTTTACAAATCAAACGCTAGATATACTTTTTAAATTTAAAATGTTAATCTCAACTCTTAATGCTTTTAGGGTGAAGAATACAAATTGTTCTGGCCAGAACACTCTGAGTTTGTCAGGATGGCAGCTCGATTTGGGGCCAAAATCTTACCTTTTGGTGTTGTTGGAGAAGATGATATTGGTGAAGTACGCCTAAAACCTTAATTCTAGGCATTGATTATGCTACTTATTTTGTTTCGCTACTAACTTTGAGTCAATGTCTAGTCTCTAATGAATAATTGATTGTATATTCATTGTTATCAGGTAGTTTTTGATTATTATGACCTGATGAAGATTCCTTTCTTTAAGGCTCACATAGGTGAAATAACAAGTGAGACCCTAAAGTTGAGGTAGTGTGGGTATTCTCTAGTAACTTTGGATCTCTCTCTGTCTGTATATGTTTGTCCTTCTCATTTATCCTTTATTCAATACAATGACATCTTTCATGGCCTCGTTGCAATTTTTCATGATATTGTGATAATAGGACTGATTCAAGTGGGGAGGTAATGAACCAAGATATTCATCTTCCAGGCATTCTTCCCAAAGTTCCAGGCCGCTTTTATTATTACTTTGGGAAACCAATTGAAACAGAAGGTATGGCCATTGCTACGACCCATATTATGAAACCTCTCAGGTCTACACGTTTAACAAGAATCTGGTTAGGAAAATCAACTTTTATAATTAACTGTGTCCCTGAATTAATCTTCTTTTTCAAAAGAGTGATGTTATGGTGATAGATGCATCCTGATAGAGACATGTAACAATCATTGTTTTGCATTCACCATAGATATCTCTAGATAAAACCAGTTTTAGTCGGTAATCATGAAGTGTCTGAAGTACCCAATTCACCTGCCAAGAATTCAACTGGACTGTGACAATTATTGTTTTCTTCAATGCTTCTTTATTGTGGGTCAACATACATTCATATGCCTTTTGTCGTTCCTTGGCTTGTAATATCTGTCCTAACAAAAAGACAAATGCATATACATTGCTGTAAATCATTAATTTATCCATGTAGAAAAGCCGCTAAACTGGCCTGCTAGTGTGTGTCCAACATTCAGTTGTTGTAGGTCTACACTGATAGATTCATATTTTGTATCTAATGTTGTTCAATTCAGTGTTGATTGTGCTTGTATAAACTAAGTTGATAGAGAATTTTCACATACCCGGTTCAAACTTCAAGACCATTAAATTTAACTAGTGCCCACAAGTAATAATAATTGTAATTTTTATTTAATCCAAGTTGGCTAACTTAAATTATCAATTTCGTTCTGAAGGAAGGAAACAAGAATTAAGAGACAGGAAGAAATGCCATGATTTGTATTTAGAAGTCAAGTCTGAGGTTGAGAAATGCATTGCTTACTTAAAGGAGAAGAGAGAAAATGATCCTTACAGGAATCTATTGCCCCGGCTAGTTTACCAGGCTACACATGGCTTTACAGATGAAGTTCCAACCTTCGAAATTTGAACTTTTTCTAGCCCGCAAAGGTTAACTTCCAGTTCCATCTGTATTCTCAGAGAAGCTCTAGGAATTTCCGGAAATGAAGGTGTCATCATTTGGTGGCAAAAACTATTGCACTTTTGGCTGATGCTTTACAGAGAGGAAGAAGAGTTGGAGAGTTTCGATTCTTGGTTAGATGATAGACATTGTTTGAAGAAAATAAAACAGTTGGTTGATAGATCACAAAACTGTTAATATTTAGGAATCATGATAACCCCGATAAACAACCAGAGCCGATTGTCAAAAGGCTGTTCTGAGAGAAGAGTATCGGTTCCCTGTATACTTTTAAAACTTGTTATTCAATCAAATGTACAAGAATACTCTGGCATGTATTATAAATAATGTGCGGCGTGGCAAACTTTCTGCTCGCTTCCGAACCATGGAGAAGGGTCTATGCTTGGTTTTGTTCATAGGCATAATATGGACAAAAATGTATACTTGGTTAGATCGTAGACACCAATAGTTGAAGTCCTTTGGTGTCATATGTCAGAGTATATCAAATTGAATTAGACTAAAATAAATTAGAAAAAATTTGTTTTTGATACTGTGTTTTACATATATATATATATATATAATATAATATAATTATTAGATAATAAATTATTTTATTTAAAATTTTCGGTTAATGCAGGATTGTGGGAAAAAATTACATTAAATTGAGTATTTTTTTAAGTATAGTGTGGTATAAAATGAATAAATTATTGTATTAATGCAATCCACATGTTTTATACTTTAACAATACAGGCCGCCAAACATGCCATTAAATCAATCCATCGTGCGTGATGATGAACGTGGTAACACAGCCAATAATAAAAAAAACAACAATCATATAACAATGCAGCAATGGATTCATATTCCTTCCTTTATATCCTATATCTATATCTATATCTATATATATATATATATATATAATAGGGATGGCCGAATCCCCCTCCATAAATGATAAAAACACTAGAATACGGACAACCCGAAATCCATCACGACCATGTCTGAAAGTTGCGAACTCTTTTCTTTCCTGTCCGAATTTCCTTCCAGAAAGTAATACCTGCAACGCTATCCTTTCTCACTTCTTGTTCTTGTTCACTATCATATATGTAATCAATCGATCATACATTTCTCCGCTTTATTTATTTGTTTATTTACTAAGTAAATTAACAATTACTTCGAAATCTGCCCTTACAAACATTTATAACGACATCACGAGAACGCCAAAACACAAGTAAAGAGAGTAGTTCGCACTTCTTAGTTTGTTCTCGATGGCGACCGTCGGTGCTTGTATTTTCTCGGCCGATTTATCGCCGGCATTTTGTCGGGACATGACGTCGTCGTCAGGGAAACCGAAACGGAATCCGATTTTAAAACGACTGGCGGTGTCTACGGAGAAGACATCAACGGCAACGACAGCGAAAATCAAAACGACGCCGGCGAGGAGTTTTGTGGAAAAGGAGAGTAGCGAAGAAGCTGAGAGGAAACAGAGAGTTAACAACGCGAAAGAATCGGACGAGTGTGAACGGAATAGTAAGAGTTTGAAAAATTACTTTGATGAAGCAAAGGAATTGATCCGATCAGACGTCGGTCCGCCTCGGTGGTTCACTCCGTCGGATTGCGGGTCCCACAATCAAGACTCTCCTCTGCTGCTCTATTTACCTGGTAGGTTTGTTTGTTTAGCTAGCTTTTTAAGACTTTCCCGTTGGCTTTATGATGCATGCACGACAATATTGACCAACTCTTTATTTTCTTATTTTGGAGTTAAGCGAATTCTGCTTGATACCAGTGTTGTCTTCTCTTGAGGTATTTAACATTTGTCGGGAAAACACACCTTATTCTTTCCAGAGTTTTGGTAAGAATCTGTGAGTAACATGTGCTTACTGAGTTTTGAACATATGGATTTTTGTAGGGATGGATGGTGATGGACTTGGACTTATAAGGCAGCATCAAAGACTGGGGAAGTGAGTCAAGTTAGAGTTTACTGTAATACTCAGATTATTATTATCTGACCTGATGATTTTCCGTGACGAAGGATATTTGATGTGTGCTGCTTGCATATTCCAGTTAAGGATCGCACTTCGTTTACAGGTCTTTATTTTTAATTT
>CP135531.1:12365561-12413145 GCA_032402905.1 Khaya senegalensis | reverse complement strand
CGAAATCTGTTCTTACAAACATGTATAAAAACATCACATAGGAGCTCCAAAAATATAAGTGGAGAGAGAGTAGCTCGCAGTTCTCAGTCTGTTCTCCATGGCGACCGTCGGTGCTTGTATTTTCTCGGTCGATTTATCGCCGGCATTTTGTCGGGATGTGACGTCGTCGTCAGGGAAACCGAAACGGAATCCGATTTTAAAACGACTAGCAGTGTCTACGGAGCGGACATCAACGGCAACGACAGCGAAAATCAAAACGACTCCGGCGAGGAGTTTTGTGGAGAAGGAGAGAATCGAAGAAGCTAAGACGAAACAGAGAGTTAACAACGTGAAAGAATCGGAGGGCTGTGAACGGAACAGTAAGAGTTTGAAAGATTACTTTGACGAAGCAAAAGTTATGATCAGATCAGACGGCGGTCCCCCTCGGTGGTTCACCCCGTCAGACTGCAGGTCCCACATTCAAGATTCTCCTCTGCTGCTCTATTTACCTGGTAGGTTTGTTTATTTAGCTGAACAACATACATACAAGCTCGTGATTAATACACAGAAAATTAAAGAATATTTATATAATATTTTATAATTTTAAAATACACTGCTTTTAATATCGAGGGTATACTGAATTAAACAATGTTTTTCTATTTAGCTGGCCTTTTAAGACGTTCCCAAGTGCAATATGCTGCACGCACAGACAACATTGACCAACTTTTTATTTTCTTATTCTTGAGTTAAGCGGGTTCTGCTTCACACCAGTACTGTCTTCTCTCGAGTTATTTGACATTTGTTTGGAAAACACACGTTGTTTATATATGAATTTCTGTAGGGATCGATGGTGTTGGACTTGGACTTATAAGGCAGCATCAAAGACTCGGGAAGTGAGTGTCTATTAGTTTAAGCAAGTTAGAGGTTAGTCTAATCCTCGTTGATTATTATCTGACTTGATGATTTTTCGCGATGAAGGATATTTGATGTGTGCTGCTTGCATATTCCAGTTAAGGATCGGACTTCGTTTACAGGTCTTTTTTTATTTTTATTTTTATTTTCATTTTCCTCCTATAGATAATGATTTTAATTAAGAATAAAACGAAATTCGGAAAGGAAAATGTTTTCATGGTTTCACAGGTCTAGTGAAGCTGATTGAAAGAAGAGTAAGGTCAGAGAATTACCGTTCACCAAATAGACCCATATATCTTGTTGGAGAATCACTTGGAGCTTGTCTTGCACTAGCTGCTGCAGCCCGTAATCCTGACATCAATCTTGTGCTGATTTTAGTTAACCCGGGTAAGAAGTTTCTACTTTCACGCAAACTATGGACTGATAGCTTTGTCAATTACTCGAGTAACTCAATATTAATGTCTTTATTTTCAGCTACATCTTTTAGCAAGTCAGTGCTGCAAACCACAATGCCCTTACTGGAGCTGATGCCAGACCAACTAACTCTTATCTTGTCTAATATATTGGGCTCAATGACAGGTTTGCTTTTCATTCTTCCTCGTATTTTCATATTCTGGCCTCGCTGTTTATTTTAGTTGGGAGTATCCATTGGTTTTTACTCGGAGATATTAGGAATTAGCAACATTCGAATTGAATACAGGATCAATTGGACTTTTGATTTGAGGAGTCTTCATAATAGGATGCTTGGGTTTGAGGATAAAATTTTGTTTAAATCCTAAAAATTTTTAGTTTCATACATAAAATTAGATTGTTCAACATTGATTTGTTGACCCAACCATTGAAAAACAAACGAGGTTGGTTGATATCTCTAGTTGAGAACAAATGCTTTAACTATATCAATGCAAAGGGAAAGGGGGCTCATTTTAGGTTCTGTCTAAAGGAAGAGCTTGGAATTGTAATGTTATTTCCACTTTATCTGACTGAAATTGCCTCTGGACACTGATTGTGGTTGATCTCTTTTGATTTTTTTTTCAATTATGGTCAAAATTAGATTTTGTGCCCTCAAATTATTTTTCTCAACTCAAACTAGCAATTGCACTGCACAATTTTAGGTGATCCTTTGAAGATGGCAATGGATAACATGGTCAAAGTGCTCTCTCTGCAACCAACAATTCAAGAGCTATCACAGGATCTTATTGCAATGTCATCTTACCTCCCAGTAAGGTTCAACTATATACTAATGTGGCAAAAGTGGATATATATGTCGTGATTAATAATGCTATGCTTTTTTTTATGCAATATGCCTTGCCATTGTAGCTAGCTTATTGTTAAGAGAGAAGATTGTTTTGGCGTCGTGTAATTAATTGATGAGTTCGTTGACAGGTTCTTGCGGATATCTTACCCAAGGAAACACTCCTCTGGAAGCTAGAGTTGCTAAAGTCAGCTTCTGCATATGCCAATGCCCGTCTCCATGCTGTAAAAGCTGAAACGCTAATACTCTGCAGGTGCTTACTCTTTGGTACAACCCAGTTATTTTCAGTAATGACTAGAAATTATTGGATCACTTAGTGTATGTATGATTCAAGTATTGATAGTAGAAATTCTACTCCTGCTCAACTAACAAGCATGCAAATAATCTGTAAGCCTGAAAGATCATCACTGGAGGTTTATGATCAATACAAAAGGAACTTTTCTTGCCATAAAGAACATTGTTTCAGAATATCGTGTCGATGAGTTCGCTCTTTATCTTTATAGTGGAAGAGATCAACTGTTCCCGAGTCAGGAGGAAGGTGAAAGACTTTGCTGTGCTCTGTCCAAATGTGACAACCGTAGATTCGATGAAAATGGTCATTTTCTTTTGTTGGTAGGATGATCTCCCTCTCTCCCTCCCCCTTCTTGTTTTCCAAAATTTTATTTCTCATGCTGCTGTGACACAAACATTAATTTAATTAGTCTTATCTCTTGCTTTAAAAGTATTAGACTTCATGTGTGTGGGGCAGGAAGATGGTGTTGATTTGGTAACCATAATCAAGGGTGCTAGTTACTATCGCCGCGGAAGAAGTGTGGACTACGTTTTAGATTTCATGCCGCCAAATACTGCTGAATTCAATAAACTTTGCGAAGTTAGCAGGTAATTAATGGTAATTTAGAATGAAAACTTACAGAAGCAAAATTGAATTTTTGGTTATAACATGGTTAATATTTAAGCATAAGAAAGTCTGTTATAACATACATATGAGTCGAATGATAATATTTAAGAAAAATAGACTGCTGATTGTATAAGATTTTGTGAATATGTTGCTGCCAGATGGATCAATGGTCTTACTAGCCCTGTGATGCTATCAACTTTAGAGGATGGGAAGATTGTGAGGAATCTTTCAGGAATTCCTTCTGAAGGACCAGTGTTGTTAGTTGGGTATCACAACTTGTTAGGATTTGATGTGTATTCAATGGTACCACAATTCATGAAGGAAAGAAATATTACTCTTCGAGGCTTAGCACATCCAATGATGTTCTATAGATCAAAAGATGGAGGATTGCCCGACATTGGACCATATGATATATTTAGAATGACGGGTGCCGTTCCTGTCTCGGCAATCAATTTCTATAAACTCATGTCTTCAAAGTCTCATGTCCTGCTATATCCAGGAGGAACGCGAGAAGCTCTGCATCGAAAGGTACATCTTTTAACAGTTACTTGATAAATCAGCTCCACGTTCATTGCAGCTAAAATTTATTCACCAATTGAAATGATTGCATGTAAGTTTACATCATCAGCTGCCGAGTGAAATAAGACACTTTGGAACTCAAAGAAGAGAATGACATCACAGAATTCCACCTTTCTTCACCCAAACATATGACTTAAAGAATCTCCAAATGAGTCAATGATAAACCATGATTTATAATGCAGTAGGCTCTTCTCTGATAACACTTATTTCTGATTTTTCTCATATTTATACATCTGATTTTAATTTCTTAAGGAAATGCACTTATCTATGATGCAAAGTTAACAGGTTTCATATTTGTTGCAACACTTGTCTTAGTTATGCTAAATTTATCAATTATTTCTAGTCGAAGCATAGCAAACAGTGTGCTTGAGCATGTTCATTTTTGTGTGTATTTCGTGGGCCCACATAAAATACTTGAGAAGCAGTTAAGCTGAATTACAATAACTCTGCTTGCTGCCATTTTTAGGGTGAAGAATACAAGTTATTCTGGCCAGAAACTTCCGAATTTGTCAGGATGGCAGCTAAATTTGGAGCTAAAATTATCCCTTTTGGTGTTGTTGGAGAAGACGATATCGCTCAAGTAATTAAGCTTAAAGACTTCTTTTATCTCTTCACTAGTCTCTATTATATACATATGGTTTGTGTAGTAGTTAGGATCATCAGAAAGACATTTATGGATTCTGATGATGAGCATATTTTGATGGCACGTTGCCTTGCAACGTATTGTTGCTGTTGCTATGAATGCTGGAGTTTTTGCAGCGTGCAATAGTTATATATCCATTAATGGATATGTTTAATTGCATTTCATTAATTTGCAGATAGTTCTTGATTACGATGACCAAATGAAGATTCCTTTCTTCAAGTCTCAAATAGAAGAATGGGCAAAATTAGACATTGTCCAGCTGAGGTATCCTGAGCATATTTCCTTGATTAACTTCTTCCAGAGTTTCTTTCTCCCCAATATATACACCCATACGTCTAATATTCCTCATTTCTGTCTATTTCCTTCTGATTTATATTTCTTTCTTTAACGTTTCCTGCTGCTAATTGCAGGGGTGATGCAAAAGGCGAGGTGGCAAACCAGCCAATGCACTTTCCATATTTCATACCGAAAATTCCTGGCAGATTTTATTTTTACTTTGGGAAGCCAATTGAAACAAAAGGTAAGATCACCGGAAAGCCTTTGTCTTAGTCATTTTAAGGATAATTTCTATTGGTCCGTTTTATTCTTCGGCAATCATTTCCAGTAAAAGCCAAATATTCCACTAAAAGTTTTTAATAATTATGTCTTGAAGGGAGGAAGCTGGAGCTAAGCGATAAAAAGAAGGCACAGGAATTGTATTTACAAATCCAGTCTGAGGTTGATAAGAACATTACTTATTTAAAGGAGAAAAGAGAGAACGATCCTTACAGGAATATATTGGCTCGCCTCATTTACCAGACTACGCATGGTTTTACATCCCAAGTTCCAACATTTGAGCTTTGATTTTTCTACATAATGAGTCGAAGGAGACAGGAATGTTTAGTAGGATTTGTCATTTTTGCTTTGATTGGTAACAGGAAACAACAGAAACAATAGTCATTTCATTTGAGAAAAGATGCCAACGGAAAATCTATTGGAAGTGTTGGGTCGTGAATCAGTGTCATAAATTCAAAGAACCTATCAGGTACTCCGATTTGTGTAGAATTGTTCACGTCATCTAACCTCTACTATAAGACAAAACATTCAAGATTTTACTATAATGCAAAGAAGTAGAATGTTTCTCTGATCAATGAGAGAGAACAAGAAAATCTCTGATCACGTTAAGAAGAAATATATACTCATTGAGAAGAATACAGAGGAGACCAAGGCCTGTTGTGATATAATTATGGACCAAAGAGTCAAATGGCTTCTGTAAGAAAAAACAAAAGCTCTAGCCTCCATGGACCATTCAAATCTGACAAGTCCAAGATTGCAACTCAATTTTCTGTCACCATTCCTCGAACTTGCTGCTTGCATGTTTTTCTTTTAAGCCCAGTTTTTCCTCATTGAAATGAGACAATTATTCCATGTTTCCTACATTAAAATCTTGGTTATGATTAAAGAATCATTTCCTGTAAAGCAGTATGCAACCATTGTCACATATTTTTCAGATAGCCTTGGATTACGATGACCAAATAAAAATTTCGAGCTCGAAGTCTCGAATAGAAAAAAAAATGACAGAAAGAACTGCTAAGCTGAGGTATTTACAGTATTCTTATGAGTGTTGTATTGCCTTACTAAAACTTATGATAAAGTTTCATGCTCTGACAGGTTATTTATTTATTTAATTTTCCAGGTTCAGGTGGTCGGCAGTCTCAATCATCTGGAATCTTGCCTGCCCTTTTAAAGAAATATTAATTAAAAAATAAATCTTTTGATATTGTGACTGAAACCATTTAATATTAGCCATCTCTGTCATGGCATTATAATAATCCGGCGACACTTATTTTTGTATTGAACCTGAAGCCCTGCTTTTATATATTAAACCCATCACGTGAGTCGTGATCCTCTGTCAGGAAATTAATTGAAGAAAATTTGCCACGCACTGACCTGGAAATGATGGAGATACTGAATAATTATATAAAATAATTATATACATCGCTAGTGTTTTATAAAATAAAAAGAGTTGTTTAGTACTTCTTACTTAGTTCTCCATGGCAACCGTCGGTGCTTGTATTTGCTCGGACGATTTACCGGTGGCATTTTGTCCGGACATGACATCACCGTTGGGAAACCGAAACGGAATCCGATTTTAGAGCGACTAGTGTTGTCCACGGAGCAGACATCAACAGCAACACTAGTGGTTTTAAAATCGGAATCCGTTTCGGTTTCCCCGACGATGACGTAATGTCCCGACAAGTGCCGTGCTTGTTTATTTAGAACACCTGTCATAAAAATCTTATAAAAATAAATTAACCTGTAATAATATTTACTATATTTGTTTACTCGGGAGTTACAAACATGTTGTTATTTTTCTTGATTATTTGTTTTCGAGTTCTTAATTTCCCACCTCCCACGAATGTTAAATAACTAAGACAAGACAATAGAAAACGAATACACTGGTTGTTGATCGATGCCGTCGTGCTTGTTTCTGCATGTAGCTTAAAGCACGTGGAAAAGTTAGCTAAAAAAGACAAACCGTTCAATTGATAACAGGATCTGTCAGATTTCTTTAATTAAGTTCCTAGTTTCGCACATAAAACTAGATTCATTGTTCACCACTGAGTCAATTTCATCCCTATGCAACTCAGGAATTAAACCATTGAAAAACAAGCGAGGTTGGTTGATATCTCTACTTGAGATTAAACGCTACAACGGTATCAATGCGAAGGGAAAAGGGGCTCAAGTTTAGATTGCTTCGACAAGGAAGAGCTTGGAATTGTAATGTTATTTTCCTTTTATCTGACTGAATTTGCCCCCGGAAACTGATTCTGGTGGATCTCTTTTGATTTTTTTTTTCAATTATGGCAAATATCAGAGTTAGTGCCCTCAAATTATTTTTCTCAATTCTTACTAGCAATTGCACTTCATAATTTTAGGTGAACCTTTGCCACATTATTATATGGTTGAACCTTACTGGGAGGTAAGATGACATTGCAATAAGATCCTATGATAGCTCTCGAACTGTTGGTTGCAGCGAGATGGTGTTGATTTGGTAACCACAATCAAGGGTGCTAGGTACTATCGCCGTGGAAGAAGTGTTGACTACATTTTAGATCTCATTTCACCAAATAGTCTGTGGTCGAGAAATACATTGCTTATTTAAAGGATAAAAGAGAGAATGATCCTTACAGAAATATATTCCCCTGCCCGCTTTACCAGGCTACGCATGGTTTTACATCCCAAGTTCCAACATTTGAGCTTTGATTTTTCTACATAATGAGCCGAATAAGACGGAAATGTTTAGTGGGATTCGTCATTTTTGTTTTGATTGGTAAGACAAAAACAATAGAAATTAATAGTCATTTCATTTTAGAGAAGATGCCGACGGAAAACTTATTGGAAGTGTTGGGTCCTGAATCAGTCATCTCCATAAATTCAAAGAGCCGATTAGCTAATCCCATTTGTTTATAATTGTTCACGTCATAAAACCTCTACTGTAAAACAAAACATTCAGGATTTTACTAGGATGCAAAGAAATATAATATTTCTCTGATTAATGGGAGAGAACAAGAGAATCTCTCACATTAAGAAGAAATATATACTCATTGAGACGAATTCAAAAGAGACCAAGGCCTGTTGTGATACAACTTGGAGCAAAGAGTAATTGGTTTCTGTAAGAAAAACCAAAGCTCTAGCCTCCAAGCACCATTCAAATTTTACAAGTCCAAGATTGCAACTCACAACAAATATAACATAGAGAGGGTAGTTGTACGTTACTTCTACATGGCGACCGTCAGAGCTTGTATTTGCTCAGCCGATTATCGCTGGCATTTCGTCGGGACATGTCGTCATCGGCCGGGAAACCAAAACGGAAACGGATTATGAAGCGAGTAGCCTTGTCCGCAGGGCAGACATCAACAGCGACGACAGTGAAAAGCAAAATGCCGCCGACGAGGAGTTTTGTGGGGGAGAAGAATAGTGAAGAAGCCGAGACGAGACAGAGAGTTAAGGACGTGCCCGAACATTTGGAGGAGTGTGAAAGTGACAGAAAGAGTTTAAAGATTATTTGATGAACCCAAGCTTGTAGGTTACAATTCGATTAAAATAAATTTGTAATATTTTAATTTCTATTATGATTTTGTAACTCCAAATTTAAATTTAAAGTTTGTAACTGCAGCATTAAGTGGTCATAAAACCTCTATTAAATGTGAGAATTTTTTAATGGGAGGAATTCTATAAATTACAATGTTTTTTGTTTTGTTAAGATCTTAAAATTTGAAATTTTTGTAAAATACCATCTTAAGAGGATTTAGAAAGTTTAAAAGTTTTTGATAGTATTAAGAAATGTCAACAAAAGTAATGGCGAGAGGTTAGTGTTCCATAACTTCCGTACTCAATTTCTTCAATTTTAAAATATACTTTAAGATTATATATTTACATTTGGTATTAGAACATGTTGATAATCTCTACCTTACTTATTTTATTAACGTTTTTTAGTGCTACTAAAGTCTTCTAAACTCTTTAAATCCTTTCAATATGATATTTTATAAGAATTTGAAATTTTGAAATTTTAACAAAGTAAAAAACTTTTTAATTACTTTTTAATTTATAGAATTCCTCCTATAAAAAATTTTCACATTTAATGAAAGTTTTATGACCACTCAATACTACAGTTATAAGTTTTGAATTTGAATTTAAAGTTACAAAATTATAATAGGGAGTTAAGAGTCATAATTTAAATGTTATAAATTCATTTTAAATGAATTGTAACATACATTCTCTTACTTAACCCACAAACTTTCTATTATAATTTTATAACTCTAAATTCAAATTCAAAATTTATAACTGCAGTATTAGGTGGTTATAAAACCTCGATAATTCGTTGATGGGAAAAATTTTATAAATTGGAAGATTTTTTACTTTGTTAAGGTCCTAAAACTTGAAATTCTTGTAAAACACTATCTTAAGAAGATTTAGAGAGTTTAAAAGAACTTGATAGTATTAAAAAATATCAACAAAATAAGTGAGATAAAGATTATCAAATACTAAATGTAAATATATAATTTTAAAGCATACTTAAGATTGTATAGTTAGAAAGCTACAATAAAATCAGACAGTGGTTCGCCACGGTGGTTCTTCCCCTTAGAGTGCGGATCCACCAGTCATGATTCTCCTCTCCTGCTCTATTTACCTGGTAAGTAGGGAGTGGGTTTGTCTTTTTAGCTAATTCCTATTACGTTAAATCTTAATTAAACAGTAATTACTTCAATAATTTAGCTGGCTGTTTAAGACTTTCATATGTATACACCAAACACAAACACAGACCACGAATTGAAAAAATAAAAATAAAAGATTACTGATATATGTTATGGATTTTATAGGAATTGATGGTGTTGGACTTGGACTCATAAGGCAGCATTAAAGACTTGGAGAGTGAGTATCTTTAAGAATTCTAATGCATACTGCAAATTATGTATTTACACTGGTGAGATATTGATTGTGTAATTATTTTTTTGTATGAAGGATCGGACATCATTTACAGGTCCCCTTTTTCTTTTTATCTTACAATGTTCATGTTAACTTACAAAGAACTTTTTTCCTTTGAATTTCCTCTAAATCTCTCAATATTTTCATGGTTCAGGTCTAGTGAAGCTTGTTGACAATAATGTAAGGACAAAGAATTACCGTTCACCAAATAGACCCATATATCTTGTTGGGGAATCTCTGGGAGCATGTCTTGCACTGGCTGTTGCCGCCCGCAATCCTGATATCGATCTTGTGCTGCTTCTGTTAACCCAGCTGAGAAGTCATTAACTTTTTCATACATCCGATATAAGGCATAGACTGATAGTAAAAATTTATTGATGGATAACTTTGTTAATTACTCAAGTAGCTCAATATTAATGTCTTTTCTGTAGCTACATCTTTTAGCAGATCAGTGCTGCAAACCACAATGTCTATACTAGAGCTCATGCCAGGCCAAATAAATCCTACCCTGTCTTATATGTTGACCTTAATGACAGGTTAGCCTTTTATCTTTTATCTCCTGTGGTTATTTTCAATTGTGGCAAAAATCAGAGGCATGGTGTAACTAGCTATTATCAGATTTAGTGACCTCAAAATATTTTTCTCAATTGATACTAGCAACTGTACTGCATATGTTCAGGTGATCCTTTGAAGATGGTAGTGGGTAATGTGGTGAAAGGACTCTCTCTGCAACCAGCTATTCAAGATGTATCACAGGATCATGTTGCAATGTCATCTTACCTCTCAGTAAGAGTCAACTCTATAACAAGGACATAATCAATGAACACTAAATAACAGAGACATTTGTCGGTAAATATATGTTGAGAAAGCTGTTATCAGCATTACTTAATTGGAATACTTAGCGTCTACTTGCCATGTTGCAATTAACATAAGTGAACTATGACTTGCGTTATATTATGGTTAATCAGAAAGAAGAGTGTGTTGGAGTTCTGTAAAGACGATTGCCTCTGTTTCCCAATTTTCTGAAAAATTAATTGATGTTCTATTGATAGGTTGTGGCAGATATCTTACCCTAGGAAATACTCCTCTGGAAGCTAGAGTTGCTTCAGTCTTCTTCTGCATATGCCAATGCACGTCTCCATACTGTAAAAGCTCAAACGCTGATACTTTGCAGGTCCTTACTCTTTAACACAGTCAAGCTATATATTTCCAGTGACGATTATGAAACATTAGGTAAGTTAGTATATGTTTTATCTGAGCGCTAGTCCCGTGGTTTGTAATAAAGATTGTGTTCCTGCTTCATCACTAGCATATTCATGGATGAAGAATTAGTTAGCTCAAACAAGCACTGCAATTATATGTAAGAACTGACGACAACAATCAAATCAATCAGAGCATTATGATTTTGATCAATACATGAACAGCAATATTTTGCCATATATTATGTTTCTTGTAGGCTTAAAGTTTGTGATTCTTTTAAGAATAATGTGTTGAGTTCACTATTTATCGTTGTAGTGGAAGGGATCAGCTGCTGCCAAGTCAAGAGGAAAGTCAAAGACTATGCGATGCTCTGCCCAACTGTCAGACCCGTCGGTTTGATGATCATGGTCATTTTCTCTTGTTGGTAGGATGATCCCCTTCTCACAGGAAACTTTTATTTTCTAAAATTTTACGAATTCTGCCGCTGCGCCTGAAACATTTAGTCTTTATATCCACATTTCTTGTTTTAGAAAAGAATTTAAATTTCATGTGTTGTTCTGTCCACATGTGACAGCAAGATGGTTTTGATTTGGCAACCACAATAAAGCGTGCTGGTTACTATCGCCACGGAAGAACTGTTGACTACGTTTCAGATTTCATACCACCAACTGCTACTGAAGCCCATCAAGTATATGAAGAATACAGGTAAAGGTAATTTAATTAGCATCGAAATTTACAGATCCAAAATGTGTTTCTGTTTGAACAAGGATAATATTTAAGCATTAGAGAGTCTGTTAAAGACATGCAAAGGTCATCTGAAAACACTTTTTTTTGACAGAGAATTGATTGTTTGAGAATTTGTGATTAATCGGATACATATAAGAATATTCACAGATATATTGTTGACAGATGGATGATGGATGTTACTAGCATTGTAATACTATCAACTTTAGAGAACGGGAAGATTGGGAGGGGTTCTTCTGGAATCCCCCCAGAAGGACCAGTGTTGTTAGTTGGAAATCACATGTTGTTAGGACTCGATGCATTACCAATGGTGCCGAGACTCATGGTTGAGAGTAACATTCTCGTTCGAGGTGCTGCACATCCAATGGTGTTCTTGAATTCGAAAGATGGAGGATTACATGACATATCACCATATGATACATTTAGAATTATGGGCGTTGTTCCTGTCACAGCCATCAATTTCTATAAACTTATGTCTTCCAAGTCTCATGTCCTGCTATATCCAGGGGGAGTACGAGAAGCTTTTCATAGAAAGGTACATCTTTGAAAAGTTACTAAAACTTTATTCACTATTCCATGCTGCATACATTATAACCTTGGTTATGATTCAATAATTAGTTTTTTTAAAGAAGTATGCAAAGAGTGAGTGTGTCCGATTCTGTGTTTGTGTGCTTATTGCTTGGCCTCACATGATACCTATACAGTTACTTCTAAAATGTTAGAGGCTGATTTATAATACTCTTCATATTTTAATTTTTAGGGGAAAGAATGCAAGTTGTTCTGGCCAGAAACTTCCGAATTTGTCAGGATGGCAGCAAGGTTTGGAGCAAAAATTATACCTTTTGCTGTTGTTGGAGAAGACGATCTAGCTCAAGTAATTAAACTTTAATACTCTTTTTTTTTCTCCACTAATCTCAATTATGCATATTGTCGATGATTATTCTGTGAAGCTGTTGCCACTGAACGATCAATCCCTTCATCATTCATATTTACTGTTACAATTGTGTATGAATGTTGGAGCTTTTGCGGCGTGCAAGAGCCACAAGGAAAATTTGAGAGAAATAGGTTTCTCTACATGTATGGCCATATGCAACTTCATTGTGTATGACCTAAATGATTTCAAATGTGAATTTAATTAATATTTTATTCCATTTTCATATAATTTTCAGATAGTTTTGGACTACGATGACCAAATGAAAATTCCTTTCTTGAAGTCTCAAATAGAAAAAATGATGGCAAGAACTGCTAAGCTGAGGTATTTACAGTATTCTGATAAGTCTTGCCTTACTAAACTTCTGATTAAAGTTTCCAGTTTCTGTAATTGGCTGATATAACATCTCCTGTTGTGAATTGCAGGACTGATGCAAGTGGTGAGGTAGAAAACCAATCAATGCACTTGCCATTTTATATACCAAAAGTTCCGGGCAGATTATATTATTGCTTTGGAGAACCAATTGAAACAGAAGGTAAAATCATGAGGCAGCAAACCTGCACTAACATCACATGCCTGTGATTAATATCACAGTATAAGAAGCCATATATAACATATTATCCTACAATAACAGTGACAACTTGACATTTTCTTTTACATTGTCAATTCTTAATGCAATTTTTGACTGATTGAAGTTGTTGATTATGTTTTGAAGGGAGGAAGCAAGAACTAAGAGACAACAAGAAAGCTCACGAATTCTACTTGCAACTAAAGTCTGAGGTTGAAAAACACATTACTTAGCTAAAGGAGAAAAGAGAGAGTGATCCTTACAGGAACATATTCCCTCGCCTAGTTTACCAGGCTACGCATGGTTTTACGTCCCAAGTTCCAACATTTGAGCTTTGATTTCTCATGCAGGACAAAACTGAAACTTTGAGTTCATTAGTCTTAAGGACTATAAATAGTTAGCCTCCCTGTTGTTTGAATAATGTTGTGCATTATAAAGCCCCCTCTTTTATGTAACTCACGTGCTTTCAAATGGTTTGGACAAGACTGTCACCCAGTATTCACTAATAAAACATTTATGTAACTTATATTTATTGTATCTAATTTCGCCTGTGGATGTTATTTGTGTATCATGATCAAATTCTCACCATTTTTTACGAAGTTTACTTTCTGCACTGCTTTTTTCGTACAGCTTTTTTTTTCCTGTCCAAATATGATTTGCGGACAAGGTGATAATTACTACAAAATCAATCTCATTCACGTGATAATAACTATCAAATTGGTTTGTTGGTTTGTGTCGGAGTAAACACATGATTCGCCTGCAGCAAAATCTTCATAAGATTTGTAAGGTGAATCCAACGGTGAAGAGAAGTACCGTTAATGTTATTTTCCTATTGTAAAGGAAATCCTGACAGGTTTAGAGACTTTGCGAATTAATAATTGGACCACCTCTATGAATCTGAGGGTAAAATTTTTTTTAACTTGGGAGGACGACTACATTACTGCAATAGCAATCAAAATCAAAAGCCTTAAGAATAATATTACAGAGCTAGAGTGAACAGTTCTTAGTTCTCCATGGCGACCATCGGAGCTTGTATCTTTCCGCTAATGTATCCCAGGTATTTCGTTGGGGGACGACGTCATCATTTTCCGGGAAACCCAAACGGAGTCCGATTATAAAGCGACTAGCCGTGTCCTCAACGTCATCGTCAACGACGACAAATTTTGTGGAGAAGAAGAGTAATGAAGAAGCCGTGTCCTCGGCAACTGTAACCACCGCGAAAACAGAAACTGCGAGTGTTGTGGAGAAGAAGATCAGTGACGAAGAAGCTGAAACGAAACGGAGAGTTAATAACGCGGCAGAATATTTGGTGGACACTGAAGGCAACAGAAAGAGTTTGAAAGATTACTTCGACGAAGCCAAAACTATGATCCTGGAATCAAACTCAGACGACGGTGGCCCGCCACGGTGGTCCGCCACGGTGGTTCAATCCCTCAGACTGCGGGTCACACAGTCGCAATTCTCCGTCCCTCCTCTATCTACCTGGTAGGTTTGTAATTTCACCAAATTAATAATTTAATACGTACGTCTGGAGAGCTCAATACAGCAACTACAATTATTTAAACCTGCCATGTGCATTCAAGGAATTGCTGCATGAATTGCACAAGCGTCCAAGCACGACGATATTTAATTACATGTTTATGTTCTCAAAAATCACTTGAATATTGAGTTACTGCCGTTTTCCAGGAGCACTTGTCCTTGCTTTCAAAGTTTTCATTGAAAAAGTACTACGTATTCTCATGGTGTCAATTACGATTAGGTGGTACCAATTATTTTTTTTATTTCACTAATTTGAAATTCACTTTTTTTATTATTAATTAATAATTTTTTATTTTTATTATTAATTATTATTTTTTAATAATATTGAAGGGTGCCACTCGTGAATAATTGTTATAATATGTATATTAGTTATTGTTCTAATAATAATTTTATCATCCTAAAAGTTTAGTGAATGAGGAATTTTTTTACTTTTTCAATTTATGCTATTTTTGGCCGCAATGCCTTAATACTAATATAATTTTTGTTTTCGCTCAGAATTGCATTTTTTTTTTTTGCAATTTGTGCTTGTTCATGCCTAAAATTGAGGAAAGTAAAAGAAGAAGAAAAGTTGACTGATATATGTTATGAATTGTTGTAGGGATCGATGGTGTTGGACTTGGACTTATAAGGCAACATCAAAGACTTGGAAAGTGAGTATCTAAATCTCTCAGGATTTTAATGCCTACTGCAAATTATATTTTCAATAATAATAAATTTGTAAGATGTTATTATAATCACCTTGATTCTATCGATATTTTTCATTGATCATGTAACGTGATGATTGTTCTCTTTGATGAAGGATATTTGATGTATGCTGCTTGCATATTCCAGTTAAGGACAGGACATCGTTTACAGGTATTTTGTTTCTCTTACACTGATTTTAACTTCGGAAGGAGATCCCAGAATGTTAATTTTTGTACGTGCATGGTTCAGATCTAGTGGAGCTGATTGAAAGAAGAGTAAGGTCAGAGAATTACCGCTCACCAAAATCAAATAGACCCATATATCTTGTTGGAGAATCACTTGGAGCTTGCCTTGCACTTGCTGTTGCTGCTCGTAATCCTGACATCGATCTTGTGCTGATTTTGGCTAACCCAGGTAACAAGTTTATACTTTCTCCAGTGATCGGTAAAAAATATAAACTGGTAGTAAAAACTTGGACAGCTCTTTTATGTATAGATTAGATTGCATATAAAACACATAAATGGGATACTTTACTGTTAATAATTGGTTGGAATTTGGAAATTGCTTGAAAGGATCTCCAACAATGGAGTAAACAACCATCTTTCGCTTTCCAGTAGATATGGTATTAAATAGATGTATATACATGCCTTTGTTAATCACTCTCAAGTCACTAAACATTCATGTATTATTTTTCAATTGCAGCTACATCTTTTAGTAAGTCAGTGCTGCAGACTACAGTGCCATTACTGGAGCTCATGCCTAGCCAAATAACTCACACTATGTCTAATATGTTGAGCTTAATGATAGGTTTGCTTTTCTACTTGTATTTTCATATTATATTGCTTCTGGAAACTGAAATTAATCATTCATTTGATTTTTTTTAAAATTACTGCTAAATGAAAGGCATGGTATACCAACAGTTGTAAAATATACGTGATCAGGTGATCCTTTGAAGATGGCAATGGATAATATGGTGAAAGGACTTTCTCTGCAACCAACAGTGCAAGATCTATTACAGGATCTCGTTGCTCTGTCATCTTACCTCCCTGTAAGATTATAGAGATAGATTGCCCCGTTTGTCAATTTTGCCAATAGTTTATTGATTAAAGCAATTAACAGGTTCTAGCTGATATCTTACCCAAGCAAACACTCCTCTGGAAGCTAGAGTTGCTTAAGTCAGCTTCTGCGCATACCAATGCCATTCTCCATGATGTAAAAGCTTAAACGCTAATACTCTGCAGGTTCTCACTCTTTGGCACAATCAAGTTGTTCTCAGCAATGACCAGGGAATATTAGATCACAATCCAGTTGTTTCTGGACGAAGAATTAATTAGCTGAAACAAGAAATGCCAGCAATATTTAAGCCTTATGGTACCAATTAAAATTAGAGGCTTATAATCAACACATGAAAATGAATTTTGAAATGTGTGTATATATATATATATATATATTTTGCATTATTTGTAGGCTTAATTTTTTATGCTTTTCACAATAATGAACTGAGGGAGCTCCCTTTTTTTTTTAATTTTTACAGTGGTAGGGATCAGTTGCTGCCGAGTGGAGAGGAAGGTCAAAGACTTTCCCGTGCACTGGCCAATTGTCAGACCCGTAAGCTGGATTACAATGGTCATTTTCTGTTCCTGGTAGGAAGATCTCCTTCTCACTTCCCTCCTGTTCCATTAGTATTTCAAAATTGTTTGACTCAGAACTTAAAAATGAAAAACAACAGAGTAGTAAATACCAAATACTGGCAATTCTAATTGTTTGTCTTTTAGATACATTAGAATTCATGTGTAGTTATGTCCATATGTTGCAGGAAGATGGTGTTGATTTGGTAACCATAATCAAGGGTGCTGGTTACCATCACCGTGGAAGAAGTGTCGACTACGTTTCAGATTTCATACCACTAACTACTACAGAGTTAAGTAAATTTTGTGAAGCTTACAGGTAAAGGAATAAGTTGGAGTGTATTTCAGGAAAATGCATCTTGTACTCTGTTGCTTCTACTATCATCGACCTACCTTTGTAGACTAAATGGTTTGAACCCACCTACTGTTTGGTTGCCATTCTCGTTATATATATTTCGTGATTAACAGAGTACAAGGGAATTCACCAAACATCTTGTTGCCAGATCGAGAAGTGAACTTGCTAGCCCTGTGATGCCATCAACTTTGGATAATGGGCAGATTGTGAGGGGTCTTTACGGAGTCCCTTCAGAGGGACCAGTGTTGTTCGTTGGATACCATAACTTGTTGGGAATTGAAGCGTTTCCAATGGTACAACTGTTCATGATTGAAAGAAATATTCTGGTTCGAAGCCTTGCACATCCAATGTTCTTCAATTTGAAAGATGGTGGATTACCTGACTATGAAGATTATGAAACACTTTGAATAATAGGCGCCGTTCCTGCCTCGGCAGTCAATTTCTACAAGCTTCTGTCTTCCAAGTCTTATGTCGTGCTATATCCAGGAGGACTACGAGACGCACTTCATCGAAACGTACACACACGCACACGCCTCTTTTAACAGTGTGCACTTGTGTGTATTACTTGGCAGCACACACATTTTTGAGAAACAGTGAAGCTGATTTACAATAACTCTTCCTACCTTTTAGGGAGAAGAATACAATCTATTCTGGCCAGAAAGTAACGAATTTGTCAGGATGGCAGCCACATTTGGAGCTAAAATTATACCTTTTGGTGCTGTTGGAGAAGACGATCTTCTTCAAGTAATTAACCATGAATACTTCTTACTAGTGTCTATGCTGCCCCTGAATGATCAACATAACCTATTCAGATGTGATTTTAATGAATATGGATGACATTTTCATAAAATTTTCAGATAGTTTTGGATTACAATGACCAAATGAAGATTCCTTTCTTGAAGTCTCAAATAGAAGAATTGACAGAGAAGGTTGCCATGGAACAGCGTTTGTCTCTTAAATACTCGGTGGAATACACTTAATTACTTTGATCCATTTAATTATTCTGCGTGGTAAAATTTCTTTTAAATATTCAGGCCTGCACTGAGGTGCCTGCGATCAAGTTGGTTGACTAAAGCTGTTAATTATACATGTTTTGAAGGGAGGAAGCAGGAATTAAGAGACAGGGAGAAGTCTCAGGAAGTGTATTTACAAGTAAAGTCAGAGGTTGAGAATTTTCTGGCTTATTTAAAGGAGAAAAAAGAAAATGATCCTTACAGGAATATATTGCCTCGCCTCATTTAGCAGGCTATGCATGGATTTACATCTGAAGTTCCCACATTTCAGCTTTAATTTTCTTGCTCATTAAATGTTGATTTCCCTCTCTATTCCCACGGAAGCCCTGACAATTTCCTGGATAAAAGAATGGGGTCATTGTATTTGTATTACACTTATTTTAAGCAGAATGTTGGGCAAGTCTGAGTATTCTTGCTCATACGATACGAAATTTTGCAAAATAAAATATAAAGAATATCTGCCAACCTGAAATTTGTGCATACAAAATATACCCATAAACTCAAAGGGCCTTTGACCTTTGAATACTCCCTATATTAATAATCAATCTCTCAGCATTAACCGGATACAGAATTAATAATTATTTCCAAGTGGAAATGGTTGATTTCATGTAAAATGCCAATAATGTGTGAGTTTTGCCTAGTTTAACTAAATTTCAAATATATAGCTGGGTACCAATCCTAAGCTTAAACTAGCACTAGAACAAAACCCATCAAGCGACACTGTTAACTCTCTACTTTTCAATCAGTGAGTCTTAAAGAAGATCCACTGTCAGCTGATGAATTCTAGTTGGTATAGACATACAGTAGGGCCAGCACTCATTCGACCCATTTCCCACTGCATGCATATGCCAATATGCCATGCCAGAAGCCAGATATTTTTCTAATGTTTCCCGCAAATGAAAAATGCTAAAAGCCACAGCGAAAATAAAGAAAGAGAATGTAGGTTCGGTTCCAGCTAGCATCAGTCAGTAATTCCTCTGTGAGATTAATCCAATATATCAACCTAGATAACCCTACAACATCTCAACTCTGAAGCAAGCCAGCTAGCTAGCTCTCAGTAAGAACCTACAATTACAATGCCATTGTCCTTTTCTCCTCCAAGTCCATGACAGATCAGAAGGCTCATATTGAATCAAAATTTAACCACCGTCACCTTGTACTATGTATCTATTCAGTAAAGGCAAGGGCTTGCTCCATGCATGTCAATAACCTCAAATCAATTTGCATTAGCATGCTAAGGGAATTAGAGAGAGCTTATAACATGTATCAAAACATCACAAATAGAAAATCGCGGGAGATAATATATATGTAAATAAGCTATCATGTAGAACCAAATCTCGACATCTTGTAACTGTTGTGCCTCAAACAAGAAGAAACATATTTTCTTCTACTGTATTTAACCGAAAAAAAGAACCTGTTTAATCTCCGTTTTCACTTGATCTTAGTTGAAGAAACTTAAGACCCACCGAAAGCAAATCAACGTTACTCGAAACACTAAAAAGCAAAGCCAAAAAAATAAAAAAGGCATTTATAAATGGAGATTGAGGTCAACTTTCACTTTTTCGGCATTATCACCAGAAGAAGACGGCGAACCATCGGGAGTGATGGACCCCCCAGCCAGAAAACCATGATAAGAAATATTAGGAGCTGCCACTGAGCTTGACGGGTACTGGCTGTAGTGGTACTGGTACCGGTACGGATGCGGGTGAGTCTGGACCGGCTCGAACCCGCCATGATCGACCAGAAAAGGTGAAGCGTGCTGGTCTAAAGATGGCAACTGAGTGGGATTAACTCGAGAAGCTGAAAAGCTTCGAGGATCAACGTTGATGGGGAAGTTCAAGTTTCTACGCGCAGCAGCACGCTCGCGCTTGTGGGCATTTTGGTGGCCACCAAGAGCTTGAGAAGAGTAAAACTTGCGGGGACAGTAAAGACACTGAAAGAGTCTTGCCGAGGATGAAGAAGAAGACGAAGTGTTATTAGAGGGCGGCGGCGGTGGCGGTGGTGGCTGTTGTTGAGCTTGACGTTTGTTTGGTCTTGGATTAGAGCAAGAGGAGGTTTGAGCGAGGAAGTTGTAGATGTTAGGATCTGCCATTTTTATCAAGGACAGTTCTTCAGAGAGAATAACAGAAAGAGAATGAATGATAGGTTTATACGGGGTTTTATGGGGTTTTGCTTGTATGCATTATGATCTGTTAAGGCTGGCTTGCTTTCTGCAATATGATTGGTTGTCATTTAGTTGACAGAAATACCCCTATTTGCGAAAAACAAACTCTCAGACTCAGGCATTCTATATTCCATTCCCTCTTTTGATTCTCTTTAGGAAAAATTGAACCTGATTACACAGCTGAGTACCGAATGCATCAATCAGTTGACACCAAGTTATGAGGGACAATGCAGAAGGAAATGACCTCATCTGAAGCCACTTGACATGACACGTGTACGACTTTGATTTTGCTCTTTTTTTCGCACTCAAAGGAAAGGACTGCTGGCAGTGCCATGCCCATCAACTAGTAGAAGCAAAGTGATAATATCAAACTGGATGAGAAGAAGAGAAGGGCAGATTGGGAAATGAAGAAGATGCAGAAGAGAAAAATGGGACGTCATATGGAAAGGACAGGAAGTGGCGACACTTACCTCCTTTTCGGAGTGCAGATAGAGATTGTTAATTGTCAGCCATATTTTTGCTTTTCTGAATCAGCTCAGCAGCCATTGTAGGATGCGTGAAGACGTCTGTGTGTCAGTACAGCCAAAAAAGCGAAGCAGGTACAGGTACAAAATCAGCCAATCACCTAAATGTATCAGTTACAAGGAAAGGGTAAACCAAAGTTGGGAATCTTATGAAGGGCCGAAGATCAATCCTCAACACATCCATTGACACGTATAAATAACAATGAATATGATCTGATTCATAGTGTGTGAGGGCTCGAATGTCGAAGTATGATGAAATGAAATTATGAAAGAGACCGAAACCAAAAGCCAAAACCCAGAGTGGGATTAACCACTACTACTGAATAGATTAGATGCAGTGGGTTGGTAGTTTCCTGAAATGGGTTAGTTCTAGGTTGGCTGGTTTTGTTGTTGGAATCCTCGAGTGTTATCTAATTGAGTGTTTGTTTATCCCAGTTCTTTTCATCTCAGTCAGTTTAATTAAGATGCTGCCATACATACACATATAAAAATGCAACGCATACTAGCTAGGATTGTGAAACTGAAACATCTCTGCGTAGAAATCTGTCTTTTAAGTCCAGCTTTCTATTTCTATTATCAGCTAAGTGTAGTTAGAATATGCATGAAAGACAAGTTGATGACCTGAACCCCACCTTAGAAAAAAGAAACATGGAGTCACAGGGACTGGGAGAGAGAGAAATTCCTTCCTATTATGTTTTCAGGATTTGGCATCATCGCATGAGCTCATCACGTGGTTAACAGCGTGCCCTAAAAATAACATAGCTAACCATTAAAGCAAAAATGGTTCACCTTCACCCAGAAGATCTCCTAGGAAATGAAATCAGCCAATTTTGAAATCCCACTTTGCTTAATGCTTTACATGCTAACTTACTTTGCTTAATTTTGAAATCTATAAACAATTTTTTTGTGACTGAAAGAAACAAAGTGTTCTGCCTTTTGAAATACCTTACATTTGTACGTTTAGCTCTTCGAGTAACATGCTGGCAGGCATTGCCCAACGGGGCTAATCCACTGTATTAAAGGCAATCGTGGGCTTAACCTGCCTCGAGTCCTTGGACCCAGCTTGCATACTGGGCTCTTAAGTATACGGACCTTTTCAGCATCTCTATTGTCCTACGTGCATATGCAGTTTACTGGGGTTCCACATAAGCATCAGGTGAAGTAAAAGTTGTCCGACCCCATGAAATTATTTGAGAATGAAAATCTGTACAGGCTAATCAAGGTTAGCACCATTTCCAGATGAGATGGCTGGAAAAGAGAAAATGTACTTGTTTATGTACACAATCAAATTAAAGAAAAACTTGATTTGGCAAGGCAATTCTTTCAATTGCCAACGTCGAAGTATCTCGGATCTTCTGGGAAATGGTATTCCACGTTCAACTGCCATTATACATGAACGCCTCTATTAGCCAAATATAGATGTAAAGACGCCAAATCAAAATGATGGACGTTGTTTTCTACATCGTCATGAAAAAGAGAGTAATGCAAATATGGAAATGTAACTGCCGCGTTGATATTCAGGGCTGAGTAAGGAAAACAAATTAAACCCATATTATTTTTGAAATCGAAATCACATACCTTGCCCTCATCAGCATCTGAATGGCGTTGAGGAAACACAACCCTCAAGTCATTGTACAAATAGAACCTTCGCTCACCTCCCATGTCTAGACTTGTTTTTTTAGGTACAGAGAGAGGATCAGATTTACATCTCTGAACCGAACTACAACTTTTCTTAGGAGGACACAAAAAACGAAGATGAAGTGCATAACGCAGAGCACCAGTGCTATTCTCATTAACCTTTGACCAACCATGACCTGATTTCTTGAAGGTTCCATGGCAAGCATCCACAGAGGTGGAGTCCTTATGATCAGTACTTGGGCATTCACCACTATTGCACCCATTCTCAAGTGCACAGGAAGGAATGCTTGCCACATTTCGGGTTTGATTGGATGCGTTCCCTCTGTGTGGTGAATCCACTAGATTAGAACCGTCAACTTCTTTAACTTCAGTATTCTGGAGAATGAAATGCACAGAATGTATCATGTCAACTATCCGAAATAAGATTCTGCTAAAAATAACAGGCTGGATTTTCTGTTAGATTAGAGTTACCTTTTCTTTGACTTTAGGCTCTACACCTATCTGTCCTTGTTTCAACTCCGTAGATGTCAGGCCATTAGAGGCTAGAGTAACCTTCTGACGCAAGAATGTCTAATTTGATTCAAATGGCAGAGAAGCAAGAAAAAACCACATAATTTATTAGATACGATGATATTACATTGACATGAAGAAATATAACTAGCATACAATGTTCAGACTAAGCAACAAAAGAACACTAGAGGGAGAAATAATACACCGAAACCAAAAAAAAAAAAAAAAAGAAAAAATCAACAATCTGAATGGCTCCAATACAATTGTTCTCCACATATTCAGTATCGAAATGAGTACTGGCACAGAAGATATAAGAGAAATAAATTCAATAAATTTGAGCTTTCTGAAATGACCAACTTCCAGCAAGTTAATTAACTCAGACATAAAACAAGTGGTTTGTTTCCAGAGCAAAATCAACTTTATATAACATTCAAATTTGGGAACGAGAACATTCTATAATTTATTCACTTCTCAAATTACTTCTAGAAGAGGAAGGTGACACCGACATAGCAAAGAGAAGGTCAATGCTGTCTACCAATTGCCTATTTTATATCTAAGGTACATACAATAAAAAGGAAATTTTACTATTCAGTTTAGTCAAAGCACAAGTTCAATCAGCGACTAAACTATAATTTAAAGAAGACAGTGCAGGTTTGCATCTTACCTTGGTACCAGCTGGCATGTCACTCAAATCATAGTTGCACAGGTAAGTGTGAACAGGTGTTTTTTCTGGGTTGCTGAGAACCTGCAGAAAGCAAATCATTCTGATAGGAAATAATTACATCATATTCTTTACAAGAAACCACTTAAAATCCATAAGTAAATGGATTCCACAAACTTTAAAATTAACATCTATACATAGAACTCCAGTGAGATATTCTTCCAAGTAGCTAGACATGTTGCCATCTAATAATGAAAAGTAAGAGAGAGACCTATGACAAATTAGAATGGTTTCCACTTTAATGCCTTTTAAGTAATTCCAATGGATAACAAAAAATGTAGCATCAACTCAGAGATACTTCTCTGTGGGTAAATACAGAGTACACTAATTTCATATATAATTTAAAACAATCCAAGCAACAATACAAGGTAAGAACCAATAAAATAGCCAAAACTCCAAAAGCATACAATTAATGGACTAACGAAGCAGGGCATTCTTGTCAACTTGGGCCAATCAAGGTCCCATATAAGAGACATGAATAAACCAACAAACAAAAATCATCATTCTGAAGTCTAAATGGTATATGCAGTGAAACCTAGAAGCTAGCGACTCTAACTACCACCAATGGTGTCAATTTTAGTTAATTATTGGAAATGACTTACCATCACGTTTTATAAGAAAAGTTCACGCATTTTGTCATTGGCACTGGGAACCACTAATTGTTTTGATAAGAGAATTTGCATACCAGTTGTATGCGCCCTTTCATAGGAATGCGAAGGCAGCTTTTCACAGCTTGTGAATCATCATTCCCAATACCTCTTCGCAATTTTTGGGCTCTGCATTTGTTTGATGAATTTCCTGCAAGATCTATGGACGAATAATATAGTAAATAGCAATCTCCATCCACACTGGTTACCGAAAACGGAAGCTTCTGTGACTGTGGTGAGAAGTTTCCCCCAGTAATGATAAGTACCGCAAGGAAACCATCAATTTTCTACACACATTGATGTCAAAAACAAGCAGTAGAATTCCATCAGATATTGGTATAGAATAACTACAACACTTCAGGTGCTAATCAATCACACAATTACCTATAAGACAACAGAACCTACTAACCTGACTGGATTTACCAGAAATGAGCCGTCCGGACAACAGGGACTCCTCAAATGAACCAACCAAGGACCTTCTTACCGAAAGTCCACTCAAACTTCTAATGAACCTAAAGCATTGGGATGTAGGGGATGATTCTTGACACAAAGGCCAAGTTATGCCAGCTGTGCTTTCTAGAGAAGATGGACGAAACTCTTTGTGAACTTCAAATGGTCTGCTTCCAACCCTAAACTCAGCTTCTTCGGAGGCAAAGATAATGCCAGAGTCTGAATTGTCAATAGATTCTTCGAAATTATTTAATTTTGAACAACAGTCTTCTGTGTCTTTCTTAACCTTCCTGCACCCTTGCACAGTTTCTATTCTTTCCGAAAACTTTGGACCAAGAGGTGACAAGGAAAGACAAGGCGAGATTGCCTTTTGTCGGGATATAGGTATCACTCCACTACGGGATCTTACCTTACTAGATTCATTGAAATGATCATATTCAGGTGTACACCAAAAATTATTGTGAGGGTCCATGTAATTGTTCTCCAGCAAAGGGCCATCAGTGAAAAGAATGGATGCTGTTCTACTTTTATCATATGGCACATTCTTCTGTTCCAAGCAACTGGACAAGGACCAGGATGATGAGCTCAAATGGCTTTTGCTTCCAACATTAACTTTCTTATAATCTTGAGACATCGGAACACTAGAACTATTGGTCCCAGAATTCATTTGAGAATTATTGAAGTCAATGTCCAGAGAATCTCCATTAAACTGGTCAGGGAAAAGCATACTCTTTAAAGGTGACAACAATCGTTTTCTGACTAATGACCCACCAGACTCAGTTCCATTGACTGTGACATCATCACCTGAAGAAGAATGGACATTATCGGCAGAAAAACCCTCTAGCTCCTTACTTAAAGAACTTGTTCCCCGTGATTCAGAACCAACAATCCTAGAAATAGGATTCTGAGCGTTCCATCCGCTTTTAGGAGTAAACAAACCAACTTTATCTGCGGAACCAATCTTAAATCCATGTACACTGGAAAGAACATCAGTTGGCCCTCGAGGTCTAAATGATCCATCAGAAAACTTGGAAATTTCCAAGGAGGTTTTCCTCTGGAATTCTCCAATAGAAGAGTGTGGGCTATCCTCAACAACTGTTTGGCTCATTGTTCCTCTATGCATTCCATCCAAATCAGTGGTACTCACACCAATAAATTGTGGGGGGCTTTGCAAAAATGAGCACAACGATGTTGCTGCAATTTCATCAGCACTGTTGCCAGAGGACACTTGTGGCAAACCCATTGCTAAAATTTAAGTTAATTTACTTCACTCTCTCTTTTCTTCCCCCTTCTTTGGTATATATTTAACTTTCTACTTTCGTCTAATTCACTTTTTTCAGCTCATTTTCTCCAATCAACTAACTATTTTCTGTGTCTAAAGAACACATGAACAATGAGCTTCCCAACCGTATTAGCACTAAAAAAAAAAATTAAAATTCCAACCTGTCCTGTAAATACCACAACAACTGTAAAAGAAGCAATTCCCCAATTAACATTCAAAGTCAGACTGCTATGTATCTACCAAAGGAATCCACATTTCAAGAACTACTTCTTTACTAGGCTGCATACTTAAAGCCAAACTCCTACTAACTATCCAGCAATAACGAATAGCACAAATCTTCTGACCTCCATACCAGCAAGCAATGAAGTTCATGTAATTCATTGTTGCCCACAACAATCAAAGCGTGCACCTAACACAAGATTTGGACAGAAAAGAACGCATTATTAGTTGTCCCTCAAAACAGAAATGATTTCAGTATCATATTTTATTGATTCCCACATTGCACTTAAAATTGATTGAACTAAAAACTTAACTAAAATACAAAATCAAAGAATCGAACAGCATAAATCATAAAAATATCATGAAAAGAAGCCAGTTGTTATGCAAGACAAGAAGTTAAAATCCACAGGAACTTTAAAAAATATAAATTTTAAAAAAAAATGCCTATGCAAACCAAGAGATCCTCCAAAATCTATAAATGAATTCGCCAGAAATAAGCAAATTTCCAAAACCCAGAGAGCAAATGACCTCAAAAACAAATATAACTCAAATAGTAATCCAAGCCCATAAAAATAGAAACCCAGATTTTTCAAAGGATTCCTTCAAAAATCAAGGAGAACAGGAACAATTATACACAACAGGGAGGAAAGGAGAGAAAGTGTTCGCTTGTACGGCACATATACACCACACAACTTTTTACATGATCATCTCATACAAGCAAAACAGCACTTGTTATAATTTTTTTTTTTTTTCTTTGGTTCTCTTCCACTGCTTTAAGACAAACACAACTTAAAAACAATTATTAACAAATACAGAACAGAAATTGATTTGAAAATAAAAAAAATAAAAAAAAAAAAAGACGCACCCAGTGCTGAAAGAATCTAGTAACAGTAGAAAAGTCATTCTAATGATCTTCCCATATAACTTACAATCCTCAGATCACACAGAAACCACAATCCAAAGAAAAATAAATAATAATTATAACTATAATAAGATTGATAATGGTTAGGAGGAAAAAGGAGGAGGAAGAGGTGGGTGAAGATGTGGAAGATTTTGCTGTGTGCTCCTTTTTATAATGTTTGGTACTACATTAAAACTAGTACCCACTTCGCAATCTTTCAATGCTGTTATTTTTTTTTTTATTTTAAAAGGTAAACGGTGACTCATTCCTTGGCTTATTTTTTGTAATTATTATTTATTAAAACAATTCCAAGTGAGTTTAGTTATGTAACTGGAATACTAAGTTACTTTCCAAAACAATAATTAGTAATTAATTAGGAAAACTAATCACTAATTTGTTAAGAGTTTGAACCATAAAACCCAACAAACAAATTAGCTGGAGGACACAATTAAAAGGCGTCATTAATGTTAGTACAGCCCACTCGCTCCAATCCACCTTCTGTCGAAATTAATAGAGGATTCAATTAAGCTTAGTTCAATGAATTTAGACGAGGGTTAATTTTGGAATAAAAAAAAAGTCGCAACCATGCAGTGTGGGCAAGAATATTGCAAAAGTTCGAGAATGTAACACGTGGCAATAAGGGTTATACGTGTCAGCAAAATAGAGTCTGATCATTCAGATTCGTGATACGAGGCAAGTACTGAAACTGGTGCTCATCGTCTTCGCCTTCTGCTGCTGTTACTTCGTTTCCACGTTAACTCATAATTCCAAGAAGATTAAATATTTTTCAAATAAAATAAAGCTGATTATTGCGACTCGGTGCTTGTGAAAGAGTGCTTTCCAGGGAAGAAGAAACAATCCACCCAGTTTTGGTGGGCCTGATTTGCCCAATTCTAAGAAGCCAACCAACATGGCTTCTAGAAGCAGTGAAAAATGAGGTACCGATGGATATTCTGTTACATCTCTAAATGGCAAAGTGGAGTTCTAAGATTGGGCACGCGATGCCGAGGAGATCACATGACAGTAGAGGAAAGGAGATATACCAACCAATATGGAACAGGTCAGGCAGCCATGCCAAGCAATGAAGATGAAGCACGTGCAAATCTCACCATGTGTCCGAAAGAGAGAGCGAGAGAGCGAAAGAGACGCTGGAGATAAGGTACGCTTCTCTTTCTACAAGCGGAATTCAAATTGGTCTTTTGCTGGGAAGATACATCCATAATTCATTAGTTATAATTTGTATTAATTAAATAAGATTAAAGCATTGCTTGAGACCAACTAGTATTCAAGAGGCAAGGTTTAGGTCAGAAATGGTCAGAGGATGACATTATTTCCCTTTTCAACAATCCCATACCAGCATAGGGTAAAGTGATGCACCCAAGGCAGGCACACAGCTCATGACTCTGGATTTGTGACAAAAAATTTTATGATGAAATACTGCTCAAATTTGTGTAGGGGTTGAAATGGCATTTTGTCAGCTAAAAGGGTTTTGCTGCCTCTGCCATCGTCTTCTTTACTCTTGTAAGTCTTTCTATCTCCTTTAGAACCTGAAACTATTACCAGGTGAATCGAACAATGCCATGTCAGTATACCGATAAACTAGGTGTTTGAGTCAGAAATGCTCGTGTTGTGATTTTCTTCACCTCCATACTCATGTTTTCTGTGGTTACAGCATCCAAGTCGGCATGCCCAATGGGTTAGCTACCTCCGTTTAGAAGAGGAAGCTGTTAGAACAAACAAGATAAAACAATTTGTTACCTCAAGTAACAAGGAAGAAAAAAATCACAGGAATAGACTTTGGACAGAAATGGTTGCATACGCAGTGGCACATCCGTCTCTCATTTCTTTATATAAAGTAGATAGCTGTGGCAACACCTGGTTACTGCAAGTTAGAACTGTTACTCACTAAAGTATCACAGTGCTCCACATCGCCAAAATCAGAAATTAAACAAGATCAAGAATTTGATACCTCTGATGCAGGAAGTTCACTCTGATCCACCCTAGCCATCATTTCAAGGGGAACATCAATCCGTATAGATATTCCATGTCTTATAAGGGCCCTGCTTATTTATGAGAGCAAATCAGATAATATAGAGCATTCAAATCATAGATAATTAAAGCAAGGGAATGCTGACAGCTAGTTCAGCAATTACTGCAATCTGATACAGATTTGTAGAACTCTGAACTTCACCATTTCCCGCACAAACTACTAGTCGACCCATAGATGATAACTGTTTCAATACTTCTGTCTGCAGCTACAAGTCACCAAAAATATAAGCCACTTATTGTTTAACTCCTTACCAATTTCTCCATAAAGCTCCAGGTGGCCTTCGGCAGAACAACAGAAGTTTTATATGCAATTAATTGACCAATATTAACCTTTGAATAACTGGCTTGCATACAAAAAGCAGCATAGCAATACCAAGCAAGTATAAAACAATCATCTCAGCCTCCTGATAAGCCTTCTCATCACTGTCCCTGAAAGCATTGGCAGCAGATTCACCGCAGCCACTTCAAATACCAAACTATCACTGCATACAGGTGATGGAAACAGTAAGTTGAGCTGCTATCACATAGCTACGTGAATGTCCTCAATACTATATGACAAAAACTAGTAGATACCTATCAAAGTAATAATATCGCAAGACACCTGCTAGAAGCTTCCCCAAGTTGGTTTTCAATGAATTATTCATCCCTTTAGATCAAATAAATCATGGTATACATGTCAGTATGCAAATCAGGATCACTCTAAAATTTACTCTAGTGATATCATGTCATTCACAGTTGCTTACCCACAAGAAATATGGAAGTTCCTTTCGGTTCAGGTGATAGATTAGCTGCTTTCTTCTGAATCAAAACAGAGCAGTTAAAATAAGTAATTCAAACCCCCATAAATTCAACTGGCTAAAAATATTCTTCACCTCGCGGTCATTACAGATGAATTGCACCAGACACAAACAAATATCAAGACTCCCAGATAAGTAAATAAAATAATAAACATTAAAAAGAATAGAAAAGGAAATGAATATGTTTATTAAGCCCTCCCTGACTTTCATAGGGCGTGGGCTTATCACCTTTACTGAAAGGGACGGATCCTCCATAGCAACCTTTGTCGTGGTATCTTACAAGGAAAAATCATGGCAAAGGAATAAATACATGAATTAAGACTTAAAACATTAACCAACAACCTGTAATCCTTTGTTTACATTGAAAGATACGAGGTCCAAAACCAAAAAAAAAAAAAAAAAAAGAGGACAAAGTGGAAAGTTATGAACAATTAACCAAGTTCTCGCTGAAATCACTTATTAGGGAGAATTAACAGTACTATCATCTTCCTTTGTTTCTACTTCTTCAAAGATACTCATTAAACATTTGAATCAAAGCAAATAATTAACCTCTACTATCATAAAGTTGCTACAGTATACTGGTAATTCTTCACTCTTCATTTCTCTCAATATTCAAATTGGGGAGCTGAGCTTTGAACTTAGCTTGTTATCATCTATTTACTTCACTTCTCTTCAATCGAACTTAAAAGGACCCAATATATTGTAAGGATTACTGCAACTTCATGATTGTTCCCATTAAATCACTCACGATAATTACATGACTACACAACGAAAAACAATGCCAATGCCCAAGATAATTCTCTGTAACATATTATCAAACACGACATAGACGAAACAATCGAACTAAACTGAAACCTAAAAGAAGATACTGAACCAAAACATAACACGAACGGAAAGAACTCCCCGAAAGTCGTATCGTCAGCGAGAGAGCAAGTCGTGATAACGGGTTTTCGAAATGCAGTACGGAAAATAAGGGGAAATCGAAGTGAAGTTCGAACTGGAGCATGAAAGTGAAGCAAAGAGCAGTGAAATTGGAGGAGGTTGGGAGGGGGAATCAGTTTTGCAGTCATAGTGGTAGTTGCAATAATGTCCATGGAGGTTCTGGCTTAGCTATCTATTATTTGTATTTTGTAATCTACTTGCTGCTTCCTGCAACCGCAAGTCAGTAATGTAACTTCTGTTTTAGATTTCCCGAGTTCAGTATTTTGGGCTGGGCTTCGGTTTAGATTGGACAGCTGTGAGCACAAACATAGTCAGAAGCTCCATGGTCAACAATATAGCATTTTATTCTATTCTTTTTCATCAGTTCAAGCCGTCTGCAAACAGAAAACAATTTGCAGGTCAAACTCAAACATACACCTTGAATGGATTTTCAGTTTTCTTTCTGTGCAATTGAATGAAATCAAGTATGTGGTCAGACATGAGAGTTGGCTTTCGTAGTATTGTTCACACCATGCACGATTTCAGTTGTGTGGAGGACAAACTGGAGAAGAGAGCAGCAAGCTATTTCATAACCATTTCTGAATCCTTTTTTTTTCTTTTATAAATTAACAATTTAAGCACAAAGAATCAGGATGGAAGTATACAAGACGACAAAATCTTCCAGCATCCATAAACTATCAAATTATATGCACAAGCAATTTAATGCTCCAAACAATGAATGTGGTATCTCAATCACCTCTAGCTTGCCCAGACTGAGAGGGCACGTCAGAAACAACGGGTACTGACTCTGCGTGGGCAAGGGAAATAGGCGTCAGAGGAGGAGAAGAAGCATCTTCAGCCTTTTCTGCAACTTTAGGAGACTCCAAATGCTTAGAAACATGTAATGCCATTGCTCTCTGGCTACTTGAGGGAATGGAGTAACTCCGAGGAACAATCAACAGTGGAATGGGGAGACGGGATGCTGCATTAGATGCCACCGAAGGATTTTTATTTGTTGTGGTATGCTCTTGATTTCTAAACATCAATGGAGCTGAGTGACCAACCAAACCATGCGATTTTGCTGGCTTGGCAGCAAAGCCACTTGGGGGCCTAGGAAGCTCATGAAGCTCGCTTATTCTAGGAGAAGAAAGAGGCGGTGAAGCACTAGGGGATACTCTTGGAGATGTTTTAGGCTGAGGAACTGGCGCATGAGAAAGTAATCCAGAAACTAATTGGGGAAGTTCGGCAGAGGTAATGGGACCACTGGAAGTTAGAACAGGCTTTGTTGAAGATGGCTTACTAGTCAATGGACCAGAGACTGCTTGTCTTTTGATTTTCTTTGTATCAAGCTGTGGAAAAGCAAGACCCTCAGCCAGAGAAGTGGGTAGTCCAGCGGAGGCATTATTACTGTTGCTCTCTTTGAGAACTGACTGCACTTGCAAGACAGAGAGCTCAGAAAAGTGACCATCACCACGATCTCTGTCTTCTTTCTTCTTCTCCAAGGGAGATGAATGTGACAAATTGTAAGTGCGTCCACCAGGGTTAGTTGGTCTTGCGTGAGGAACAGAAGTACTTATCCTTGAGGAGATTGGGACTTTTGCATCAATGGGCGTAGGCAGCACATACGTGTTTGACTTCCGTGCAGATGATTGCTGCATTTGTCTTATTTTTTCGGCTGGATCAATCTTCTTTTCTGGAAATATTGGGGCTGAAAAGCTACCTCCTCTCCCTCGACCTGATGCATGGTGATCTTCTGGGTTTTTGTCCCAATTTACCTACAGTTCCAAGATCCAGAAATTAATCTCATAAGTTTAAAATGATTTCAACAATAGGCACAACCAATTATACAACAATGGTAAAATTGCTATTATTCAAAGGTTACACCAAATGAGTTAAAAGCAAACCCAATTTTATGGGCAAGAATTTCATGACATGATTTGTGTCTGTCGCTGCAGAAAGCTACATCACATTTGGAGATTAAGTACATTCACAGTTGTCAGTGTCAAATCTACTAACTATAATGGTTCGAAGATCCCACCTCTGCATTTTCCACTATTGAAGATTGGGGGAACGAAACACCAACTTCATCTACCTGCAGAATAAACAACTATATCATATGTACATGAATAAAATGCAACAATTAAAGAAAACAAGTGTAAATCACAATAAAGTGCTCAATAGATTGCTGGTGCTGGCAGTGATCACATCCCACCACAGAATGACACATGCTTAAATCGGACAGCCAGCAAGCCAAAAGACAAATGCTTGTTGAAGGGATCAAGTAAGAAGACCCAATTGGACAAAATGTCACAGGTAAAAATAAAATTCGTAATAAATTATGAAATATTGTGAAAACTGTAGCAGCTTGGTTCAAATTGATAAATTAAGCATTCACAAAAGATGACAATATATTGGAGAACTTTTTCAAAAGACGAGATAAAAAGCCCAGCCCAGCCATTCACCATATGAAAAAAATAATTCCCAATGACCAAAGATTCTTACCTCCATTGAATTCCTTGAGGTAGAAACAACATCAAGCCCCTGCTTATTATCTCTGTAGTCAAAACTCAGTTCCCCCTCTGCATTGGCATCATAGTTATCCTCACCATCTTCCCCACCATTATCTTCAAGTCCAGAGAATTGGTAATCAATATGTTGCCTTTCCGCAATCAGCTTAACATGAGTGTCAACTGCATCAAGTGATTTAAGTCCCTTCCTAAAAAAATTCAACTGCATTCAACACAATGAAAGTAAATAACCAAGAAAAAAAACTAAGATCCAGCTTAGAGAAAGGGCCAAGGCAATTGAATCTGCTAGAAAGATATAAAGAAAACCTGAGCTGCATGGTGACGAGCTGCCTGAGTTAGAAGACTTCGGTACTGCCCTTGTTTGAGAGACTTCAACCGAAAAACACATAGGGTTGCCTCCTCAGTGTATTCATCATGGGCAGCTTGCAGTTGCTCCAAAGTAAAACTTTCACCTTTTCCACTTTTTGACCTTCCTTTTTCTTTTTGTTGGGCCATCATGTATTCATACACATTTCTGAACATTACATATCAAATTCAGGAAAAATCACTACAACCAAACAAATCATAAGTCTAAAAGACAACATGGGCAGACCTTTTTTCATCGCATTGTCGCTTCATATCCTGTACCAACAAACACAAAAGACATCACTGAGCAGAACTCAAAGTCCAATGCTTCCATACAATATACTACTGTAGTCAACCCTAACGGCAGTACAAAAGTAGGGAAACCTCCTTAGACCAGGCAACATATAGGTTGCAAACAAGCAGGGAGGGGACTTCCTGACATTCATTCTTCTTAACTAAGAAATAAATTCCACATCTAATATTCATGCAAACACGTGGCTGAGCGATCATCATTAATGCTCATCAAGGCTTCTGAAGGGGCTAGAAAATCCACCAATTAAATATGACTTTGTGCCAAAAAAGTTTCAAGGACCAAGACAACATCATTACACAAGTAAAGCAAGAGTATATTATAGCACTATTATTCCCCTCCTTCTAGAGCACAATAGCAGTTTATGCATGCATGCAAAACCATCAGATATATAAGTGAAAATCAAATAACATGTTAACTCAAACAACTACTAAACAAAATAGAATTTGCAAATTCCTTCTCCACTCTAAAAACAAAGGAAAAACCGGGGACACTGGTTTGGTCTCTTGAACAAGTATCAACCCAAAAAATGCCAACTTGGTATTTCAGCATAGTGATGGAAACAGAAACATGGCTTCAAGGTCAACCTGAGAAGCAATCAAGGCAGCACACCTAATCTCTGCAAATTCTACTAAGGCATTATAGTTTTTTAACAATAACTGTTTGCAGCACCTGAGTATAAGAAAGATTTAGAAGATCTAAAATATAAGCTAAGAATATAGAATCAACAAGAACAAACCTCAACTGTCCGAAGTTCATTGAGAAGAGATTCTGATGGGTTTGTGATTGTCATGAATATATGTGAGCGCTGAAGTACAAAAGAAAAAGTTGAACACCAGGTTGGGCACATTTTTTAAAAAAAGATAATGTAAAGGTAAGCTACAGTTCACAGCATGATAATAAGCACTCACATAGCTATCAACAAGCTTTTGAAGTTCGAACTGCACTTTACCCAGCATTAACAGAACTCTACCTGCAAATAGCATAACAAATAAACATATGTAATCTAGGACATCTCAACAGCTTTACATAAGTTAAAACATCTCAAAATTCAACCTGATAAACTGGAGCGCCTGCAGCATCACCAAAATTGCCAAGCAAGTGTCAAGTAACAACCATTCTAAGAAATTGTTTATCCAGAAAGGATTTTACTTGATAAAGTAGAAGGACACAAAAGCATTTGACAACCACTTTGTTTATTGGATGAAAAATGTCAAATTTAAGTGTAGATTACTAGACCAGAGATTTTGAGTGTTTCACACCATCAGTCAACTTTATTTTCCAAAATGAAAAAGTCCTACGAAGTTAATTAATATCAAGACTAAGCTAACAAATTTCTTCTTATTAACTCGGTCATAAAATGAATTGCAAATCATAAAATCAATTGAGGATATAATGTCTTAGCTTCTCAGATTTGTAAAAGACATAATATTCCCATAACTAAGTTGGCCAGCAAAGTCCCCCATCCTACGTCTTAAAGAGGATGCCCAAACATCTAACATTTGTCACAAACAATTGTTACAGCAACAGATGCTCAAACAAAACTTTGATTCACTTACTACTTTCTTGGTCATGGTGTAATGAAGTTTTCTCCATTAGAAAAGAACCCATTTCCCGCAGCGACTCCGAGAATTCTGAATAGAAAAATATAAATAAAGAAATTAATCACTACGAAACCCAAAATTAAGCAATAGTTAAAATCAAGTACCAAATGAACTGTTCGCCATCGCAGCGGCAGCAGAAAGTAAGCTATCGTAGCAATTTCGCATATCTTGCATGTCCTATAAATCAAAAGGAACAAAAATAAAATTCTCAAGACTCAAATTTTAGATTAGTGCAGAGATTTGCAATATTCACCTACAACATTCACCAAAAGTTATGAATTTAAATTAACAATAGTGCAACAAAAATATACCAAAATCCTGATGTCAAGATACTAAGATGGTTTTAAAAAGTATGAAATCTATGTATCAGAAATTGATACCTGAGCAGCCTGCTCAAGCTCATCAACCTGAGCGGCGGCAGGTAAGAACTCAACTTCGTCCTTGGTATCGCTTTTGTGAAGTGCAAATCTTAGCATTTTAGAGAGCGAAGTCTTCATTTCTCCCAAAACCCTAACACTGTCAGCCAAACAGATGCAGAAAAGTTGTCCGCTTTTTCCTTTTTACTTCGATTTCGAGTTGTAAATTCACAACGTTGAAGAGGAGCCCAGCAGCTCACTTGTGCCTTGTTTGGCTGCAGCAGCGACTTTAAACAGATCGAAGGAAAACTAATACATCTCACACAAATGAATACAAAAGCGGAAATAAATGGAGAGACAATGGATAGTTCAAAACCCATTAACCACAGTAAATTAATTAATTAATTAAAAAATTGCCTATTTTCAAAATTAAATTTAATTAAAATATTTATTTTTTATTTTTTTATTTTACTCTAAATATTTTTTATAAAATTATAATTGAAGTATACATAAAAAATAATAATAATAATAAAGATGCAAAGATAATTTTTTTTTATTTTTAAAAGGAAGATGATGCGACCAAAAAAAAGGATTTATAAAAATAAAATAATTTTATTATATTATTATATTAATATAATAGAATTATTTAATTATTAATTTTTATTAATATTAATTAATAATTATAATTTAAAAAAATTATGATTAATTTTTTTATAAACATAATTTTTTTTCTATTAACATGTATTATTATTTTTTATAATTTTTTATTTCATAAATTATAAATATTAATTAATATTAGTAAAAGTTAATAATTAAATAATTTTATTATTTAAATATAATAATATAATAAAACTCTTCTATTTAGAATTCTCTGGTGGTTAGAGTGGTAATTATAGAAACGAATAAGTCAAAGTCAAAGATTGCTGACAAGGAAAGAAGTAGTTATGGAAGCCGAAACTACCTTATACTTTGACCATTGGTGGGCGGGTCAGATCTCCATCCCATAGGAAATACCCGTTCCGCCCTTCCGTTCGTTCGAATTGATTTGAAGGAAAAGGAAGATTAAAACAAATTAATCTAGACGTTATATCAAAGAACCGACATGTCATACACATACATTGAAAGTTTATGTAGGTGTTAACGTAAAAGAGTTGGTGAAATCAGTCTTGGAAATCACTTCTATGACTTGACTGAGTAGATCGTTTCTTGAAGCATGAGTATAGCAGGCAGTGGCACCATCTTAATCAAAAGTGGGTGAGATTAATCCATTTTAATGATAATCAATTAAGACTAGAAATTCTTGTTCCCCTAAATTATGGGAATTGAAGATGTACGCTTGGTTTATTTTTGTCTTTAATATATTTATGATGACACCTAATTTAATCAAAATTTAATAATTAAAATTATAGATCTTAATTTTTTTATTTTTTATTTTTTATTGTACAAAAATATGAAAATATTTATTAATATACAATACAAATTCTTTAGTATTAATTTTATCAATTATCACTAAATATTTAAAAAATAAGTATAAAAAATTCATGAAAAAATTTTAATTTATACAATATATAAGAGTTGTTTAATGGGCTAACTCAACTTGTGAAAACTAAATTTATAAAAATTTGCGATTAGCTCGATTTAATTTATTTGAAAAAAAAAAAGTTTAACATAATACTTGAACTTGTATCATGAGAGTCAATTGGACCTTTCTTTAATTTTTTAAATAAAAAATAATAAAAATTTAATATATTTTAATTTTATTTATTTATAAAATATAAATTTTTAATATTATATATTATTAAAATATTAAAAAATAAGTTCGTAAGTTAGTTCGAGCTTATGATAGGCCTTAATTCCTTAACTCAGTCTTACCTCGATTTAATCTATTTGATACCTTTACAATATACAAATATTTTATTACATTAAATATAAATGAGCGATATATATATATATATATACACACACACATTAATTTTCTTAATGTGTGTTTTGAGATAATTTTCTTAATTTCCAGTCTATTACTTTGATTTCTTTCTTTGATTTGATTCCTTAAAGATTTGAAAATTAATCTATGATAATGCAAAGGGACCCCCGCCTTACAGGCTAAGGAGAGAATTACACGAGAGAGGGAAGAAGACATGTAGTAATAATACGTTTACATCATAGATGTTGCTATTTGAATGAAGACTCAATAGGGTCAAAATGACGTGTTTCTTCAAGCCAAAGGGATCACAAAAGAATGGATGATTGGAGCCTCAGCCCCTTATCAGATCAGATGAGATTCCATTTTCAAAACCAGCGGCCTCTTATAGTAGTAGGCTTTGTAAGGTTCAGATTCCAGACAACACACAGTAACTATGAGAGGTTGTCTTTATCTGGTCGATCGCCCACTAGGGAAGTATTCTTCTAGGAAAGCTATGTATTAGAATGGTAGTGCTGTGGAAGATCTGTCTCATATTTGGTTTTTTATTTCTTTAGTCAATTACACAGATGGATTTCCGTGTATTGATTCATACATACAGCCTAACATGTAATGTGACAAAAATAACATAATCTGAGAACATTTACACGAGAGAGAACGAGGGGAAAAAAAATATCTACTCCACAGAGAGATGGATGCCCTTCTGTCTCCTTAATTGTTTATTGTCCTACAAAGCATGCAAGTACGTATGTTTTCTAAATAGATTTCTCATTTCTTCCTTTTGCTGATCCACCCAGCTGGCCTATGTATGGCATTCCTAAACCCTTTTCTTGAGCTCCTTTTCGATCTCTCTTGTGCTGCTGTATGTTTACTGTTTGAAGATCCCTCTTCTGCTGCTGTTGTATACGCTGCCTTTTCACAATTTGATGGTCTCTCTCCCGGTGAGTCGTTCTCTTCTTTTGCACTATTTAAACCTGAAAAAGAAAACAAAAGGTACTCTTAAATTCTTTCAAGGATCAAATACCTTTGATGAAGAAATCAATAACTGATCATTTCATTCAATCTAATATGGCCAAAATTAAAACCAAAATTTTGAAATTACCTTTGCTTGAGCCAAAGTCGACACAATATTCCCTGAAACTGGGCGATCCAGTGCATAAAAAGTGATTGTCCTCAGGAAAAGGTTCTTCTCTTCCTCCATTATCATCGGTCGCCATTGCTATTGTGGCAGACACCCGATCATTGTCATCCAATTTTCCAACTCCTCGCTGGTTTTTCTCATCCGAATCAGCTTTCTTTCCATTCATTGCCTGAATGTCTTGTTCAGAACCCACACAACCGTTGCCCTTAGCCGCAACAGGCAAAGAAGAAACACTTTTGCGGTCATAGTGATTTACAAAATGATCAGCTTCTTCGTCTTTGACGGCATTTTCAATGACCTTTTCCGAAACAACCGGGTGATCAACATTAGCATTAACACTACGTTTGGGTAGGCGTATGAAAGCTGAAGCAGGCCGATCCCCTGCCTCTTCTGGGTCGATCTTCGAAATGCCACAACCCATGGAGGAGGAGAGACGTGAAAAGGAAAATCCAAGTGCAGCAAATTAGAGAAATGGATCGGTATAATTAATGGATCAGCTGAGAGGAAAATCTGTGCGGTTATCTCTGTCGAGCTGCATGCAGTTAAACATCTTCGAAAGAAAATGATGGATGTAACGAGGGTTACGGGATGAGATTGGATAAAACCAAATTTACAGTTAAAAGTCGTTAAGAACCATTCATTTTTTTCAATAATTTGTCTTCCTTTTGTCCATGAACATGTATCTTAACAATCTGTCCTCTGACTAGTCTATAATTGTCACCGAAAGAAAATAAGTTATATGCAAATTTGGACTATAATTTGAACGTTGTAGAAGAGGGATTGCCCCAACATGAAGCAGCCCAATGATCCTGCTTCTTAATGGCGATCCAAGTCCAATGGTAAAAAGAATCAATAACCCTTTTGAAAAGCTGTTTAGGCTTCTAATTATAAATGACATTTAACTTAGAAATTATGATGGTGATCCAAAATAAACGCTTCTATCGAAAGCAATTCTTGTATACATTGGTGGGCTACCACGATGGGTGTGTGACGTCTGTGCCTATATTAATGTATTCACACCAGTAAATTGTCAAAGTCAGAAATGTACGCTCTGCAAATGCAAATGCAGACCAAATCCAATGTCATCTTCCTTCTCTTCTGTCGTGTATTATGATGACGTGCAAATCAATGTCAGATGCCTTTTGACGATTGCAATTCTGAAACCACTTGTAAAAGAAATCATATATGGTCGGCAGCTTTGTATCTTCCATTTTAATTCACCCCACTTGATTTCTTCCTTGTCATTAGGCAAATCGGTGGTTTGTTGCAATGGGAATTCTATGAAAAGGCAGAAAGAAAATTGAAGATGTTTGACAAATGGTATTAACTATCTGCTTTTAAACTATTTATGGACAAACCCACGAATTAACTGTAGCTTGAATGTCGGCAACTCTTGCAGGAACACCTCGTGCGAGAAGCAGATAACCTACTGCGGGAAGCAAAAAATTATTGTAAACTATACAGTTATTGTATATGTTTCCAATTTGAGAAGGCTGTTAACTTGCCAATCAATCAAAACAAGTTAAGAAGTTGCAAACGCTAATTGCTTAAAGGTATATAAAATTAATGAATGTATGCCGTCCTCTCTTTTTACATTACATGCGGTAAAACCATGTGAAATGTATTTTGACTCGAGTTACAATGGATCCCGCAAAGAATTCTGATAGCATATGTTTTTGATGATCTCATCTGACCATAATACAAGTTCCTCTGATCGATTCCACTATCTATACAATGATTGTAGCAGTCTTCTTCTTCTTCTAGCTCCATTCCATTTTCGTCCTTTTAACAAGCTTTTTAGGGAAGAGTATTGATCCTTTTCCTCATTTTAAATCTTTTGATGAATTTATTGATATGGGGTATGAGGTAGGAGAAGAATGGAATGATAAAATAAACATGAATGTCGCTCTTCCTTGGCTCTATCGGCTGACAGCCTGACACAAAGAATATAATTCTCATTAGCCAAGCCTTACTTTGTTTTGTTCCTCTTCCCAACAAAACCAACACCGTTCTTTAGGACATCAATTAATTGAATAATGCCACCACTGTTATCGAAACACAACAAAAGAGAAGAGAATCTCGTAAGCTTTAAATTGTTTTTAAATATTTTCAGAAGAACTATCACAAAAGTCATACAGATTCGTTAATGGAAAGCATATTTTACAAAGGGGATTGAGTTCTCTTATGCTGAAATAAGGACAAGAATCGAACCCCATGTGCAGATATGCCATTCGAAACATGGTCTGTGTGTTCATGTTCGTTTGCTAGTGCTAACAGTATTAAAATTCACGAGTGGGCATCTCCTTTTTATCCAGTATGATTAGATAATCCAGAATTTAATTGCTTCTTCATTGGATACCTTTCTTTTGTTTACATGGATATCTACTTTGCATTACCTTTTGATCATAAAATTTACCTGCCTTTTTGATAATAAAAGCTTAGATACTGAGCAATAATCAGGGCCACTTCTTTAACGAACAAAAGCATCAAGGCAGCAATGTTTTGATCAGATATTGAAAGTGTTTGGATTTGCTTGCAAAATACAATTTCTCTAGTTTTTCAAACAGTTATTTTGCCCTTTCTTTTCTGCCCATTAACTATGATTTGTAGCACAACATCGAAATTAATACATCTCATACAAGTAACTATCAATTCAGGATTCAGTGCTTTCTAGTACAAGAATATGAAGAATTGTAAGCACTGGTTTCTTCCTGATCTAACATAGTATTAGAGGATATCTCATCGGCTGTAATTTCACTTGAACTCGATGAAGAAGGCTGAGGAGGAACTAAAAGATCAGACTTAGCTTCAATAGTAAAATCAATGCAACTTGGCCTGTTGGTTACCCCAATATTCTGATTGCAACCAGCTCTATGCCTTTTAGGTTTTCTCTTCCTTTGAAATATGCGATACACAACCCAATCTCCTATTTCCATCATAGATATCTGCACATATGCATGAATTCACAAAAGAAAACCGTTATTGAACAAGAAGAAGCTTATATTAATTTGCATCTGGGTATCATAAAATAAGAACAGACTCGTTTCATACCAGTTGGGTTGAGTTGGGGTCTGTTGCAGTGCCAACAATGTGATATTCATGCATTACCCACTGAGTTACGGTCTTTTGGGCCCTCTTGCCTTCACAGAAAATCAATGTTTTCCTTACTCCAACAGCTTGGTTATTCGCAGAAGCCAGAATCTGTCTGTCTTTGCCAGTAGGTTTCCAATAGCCAGAACCAGCAGCTATTCTGGATTTATTGTCATTAGCATTTACATTTCTATTGCTAAAGAAATACCTCTTCTGCTCCTTTAAATCACCTAAACCCACATAATACATAATAACTTAGTCTCATCTCTAAAGTAATGAGGAGAAGAAACTATATAAACTTATTGCACACAGTCCGATCAAGCATAGTTATGAGATTTCAGCTCCGTTCAAATTTGCATATGATTTAGTTTCTAACGGAAGACATGAAAGCATCAGATTGTACTGATTATTTAAGAAGTAAAGTGAAGAAATGCATTTGCACGCTAACCTGGCAAGCTCCAAGGATCAGCCTGAAAAACATCTAACTCGGGAATAATCGAAGCAGGCAGTGGCAAACCAAACACCTTTTGCTTCAAGTAATGAACAACAAGCTCTTCATCTGTGGGACGAAACCTATACCCAATAGGCAACTTGATCCCACCACTCACAACAAAGTTTTGTTTATGCATGTTCAATGTTATTCCCTCTCAACAATCTTGCAAAACCTTATCTATTTGTTTCAACTGACAAGTTTTGAACTAAACTAAAGCAAAAGCAAGCAAACCCATGTTGGGATGTTGATTCTGTTGTGTAACAAATATATGTAAGAGAAGGAAGCAGAGAAACTGAAAGGCAAAAAGAAGAATACTTGTGAGCTCTGGCGGGCTGAGGAGAGAGGAAAGGCGATGTTCTTTATATAAAGAGTGAAGAAACTCCAAAGTTGAATTTCTAAAATTCCTACTACCACTATAACTCTTCTGTCTTCTTGACTTTGGAATTGCTTTACTTTGACGGGTCGTTTCGCAAACGTGTAGGAATTAGAAAAGGCCATGAAACTTTGCTGTTCTCTGTCAAGAAGCTCCCGCTCGTGTACAGTAAGACCACACGTGTGTCACGTTTGATAATCCTCAGGATTCAAGACAGCCGCCTGAAAGATCAATCAATCGTTCCCGGATCATTCTATTCTACACGACTCAAATACTATTTCTCAAGGACAGTGTACTTGGGTCATATTCATGGGTATGATGCTGTATCTTCTCATGTGTCTTGAATTCAATCATGGCATATGGTTTCATCTCATAGTTTGGTAACATGCCAATTATCTGGTTGACACGGTATCAAAGAAAAGATTGTTAATCTTTTCAACACTACGACCTCCCACGGTACAATTCAATAGCTTGTAGTGGTGTTCTTATGTTAACAAGGTCATTACCTTTGACCTAGGTATTCAGTGGTGCATGTGCATACGAGCTAGAAATTAAGACAAACGTCTCAGTTGGGCGAAGTTCCTTTATCTATAAGTATTTCATTTTCTGTTTCTCATGGACAAACCGGAAACTCTATATAGCATATGTCCAATTTCAAGAAGCACAAGTTCTTATAAAAGACGACAAGCAAACTTGGAGAAAACACACAAGCACAATTCCCATTTCGTTTGTGAGTCAACTACGAAAATGATGGACATGTACATTTAATCTCTCCATCTGTCTTATTAATGGTAGAAGTTTGAAAATTTGGAACACAACAACTATCTTCTTCCTCTAGATGCGTGCTTGTTTGAAACAGAACAACACCGACGTTGGTTTCTATGAATGTGAACGAAATTTGGACACTTTAAAGATTAAATTCTTTGTGCTGTACCTTGGAGTTGACAATGAGGTAGCTAGCTAGCTAGCTGCGAGATTCGTTTTATATGATGGAAGGCCATGATTGATCTTGATGTTTCTGCTATATTAATTAACATTATCACTTTGTCCTTATTAGTTTGAATCTCTGACTGTTTCATTAATATTAGCAGGCAGCTAGCTAGGCTGCTTTCAGCTGTCTCTTCCCTCAATTATCCCCAATGTTCTATAATCGTTGTCTCTAATCACTGATATACTTTATATTGTATTCAAGGCCGGCATTAAATTACAAAGATGACAACTTCTTATTTTTATAAATTCTAGCCTAACTAATGTAGGATGTTCTGTTATTAAACTTCCTCAGATCTAATTATAAGTTAGGATTTATGGTAGCTTTCTGTAAATAATCGGCAAATCATGAATGAATATAGGTAAAAAGAATAATATTGTTGGTAGAATTTTCCTTTACTTTAGAAGTGTAGGCATGAACGAGGCCATGAGATTAGATTCCCTAATGATAATTAAAGCACATCATTTTCTTCTCCTGACAAGAGGATTGATTCTTTGAAAGAGATCTGATTCATGTCAGATTAAGAAGTGACCATTGGCGATGGCGAAGGGGTATCTTATGAGCGTGGGCTAGAAAGAGCACCTCCACAAAAGCAACCACTAAGTTCCTTGGAATCTCTTATCTTCATCGAGTATTGATTGCATGGTACAGATTTTATCATGATCAACTTCAATCATGGGTTTGTTTTATACGAGCCATTAGATTGGATCATAAGGAACACGTCCTGAATTGATTCTTTCACCCTTTCTCCGGAAATGGGGCCTAAACATTTGTGCATGATACAACGTGAAAATTTCTCGCGAGCCAGTTTCTAGCTGTGAACAAATAAACACAAGAATTTGAAAGGAAAGAGGCCGAGAGAGAGAGAGAGAGAGAAACAGGGGACAAAACAATGAGGATTTGTTGAAAGCATTGTAAATAACAACACAGAACAATGCTGTGAAGCTAGTTGCAAGCCCAAATGAAAAATCGGTCAACGAGATTTCCTCAATCCGACCCAACAGAGTGACAGGCCCTAACTAATTCAGCCCTTCTTTCTACTGTTGTTGACTTTTGGCCCATTCCCTCCAAACAAACCAATCTGTCTTTCTGCGAAGAGTTTTTAATTGTACAACTGCTCTTGTTCTTATTCTTATTCTTACTATCATTAATAGTGTAGGTAGATGTCAATTCATCCCTGGCGCCTCTACTGCAACGCTGTGTGGTTTAGATCTTGATGTTTTGGTACCATCTATGCATGGATCCAGAAAGCAACAACGGAAGAAGAGTTGAGCCAGAAAATAATATCGTAAATAAGAGATGAAAATGACCCGAAAACTAAAGGTATATTCTTTTGTATTGATACTTTAAAGGTAGAAAACACTAGACCTATGTACAACAATAATGTACATGGTAGACGGCCGCCGCAACATTGGCAATAAAAGGGGCAATAATTACGGAACTGAACAAAGAGACGAAAGGATGTTGCTGGTATTAATCCTGTATCAATTCTGGAATAAGCTTCAAAAGAAAGCTAAGCTCCTTCTGTGAGAACTGTAGTTTTGCTTTCACCTCAGTATTTCCGTCTTCTTCATCCAATTTTGCTGGTTTTATCATATCAGACACTGTCTCTGTAATCTCTTGAACCAAATCAACTATTACTCCATCAACGCCCATCAAATATTGCATGTACACAGCCTCGGACACATTACTGCAACACAACAGAATAAACACAATCAGAAACAGCTCAATTTGGTAAATTTACTAAGTAAGAAAATTTTAAGGATCAAAAAGAAGTATTGGAAAGTCTTAAGCTTACTTTAATTTGCCATATGTGAGGAGGGAAAGCTTGGAGTCTTTAATTTTAGTCACCGCCCCTGGATTTCTGAAGATTCCTTTAACCTCTGAAACAATTCCTTGCAAACCTCCTTCCTGGCACACCTTGATAGCTTCCTCCAACGAATTTCTTCTCGCATCATAGAAAGTTTCTGTCCCTCCATCTGTCAAAAAGAAAACAGGGTATGTGCTCTGCAGTTTCCTAACAAGCAAGGCAGCATCTGGTTGGAAAGTTGAGAAAATAATGGGTCTGTTTTCAGCATACTCAAAGACCACCCTCAGAATGGCTTGAAGAACTCGGATGAGATAATCCTGTGGGTAGACGATGTCATCATCGAATTTCAACTCAATATTGAAGCCCAAAGTAGGGTCCACTTGTTGAAATGCTTCCTGGAGTGTACACAGTGAATCATCAGTTTCAACATTCCAGTTCACAATTTTCCCATCTTTTTTCCTCAACAAGGATTTTCCCTTTTTTCCAGATTCTTTTTGGGGTCCATAGCTCAGGAATTCTGACAAGCATAGTTCTGTTACTCTCTTCTCAAAAATAGTTCCCTGAATTATTAAAGGAAATCATCAGCCTGGAGCTTTATAATTAGCATAATTTGAGTGAGGGAGAGACGAGATTGGAGGAACTTACATTATCTTCAGAGATGATGAAATTGTCATGGAAAATGACAGGGCACTCATCCTTTGTCACCTACAAAAATAACAGTTGTTCTTTAAATCTCCTGCAACTTCGACTTTCAATAATCGATATATTGACGCAGTACTGGCCCCCACGTGGGAAGCAAATAAAGACAAAGTTTGTCTTACGCGGCGAGACAAATCATATGAAGCCTCACCTGAACGTCAAATTCGATGAAATCAATCGGAAATTTAGCGGCAGTATTGAACGAGACGATGGAGTTCTCTTTAATGGCTCTCATTCTCTTATCAGACGACTGCAACACATTCATTCCATGCCCTCTGTGTCCTACCACTAAAAACCTGGGTATCTTAAACGACTCCGCCCCCTTCAACTCCGCACCTACACGTAAAACCACAAACATAAGAACAAGTCAGAACCAAATCAAATATCCCAAAATTCCCACCATCTGACAGTGAATGTCTCAGTTTTTTTACTTTATCAGAAGACATCGTTGTATGTTACCTTCAGGGAAGCGCGTGGAACATAGATTGAGAGACAGGTTTTCGGGCACTTGGTCAAGAGAGGGAACATCGGAGACATGTACGGCTTTGAGAGACATGGTTGAAAGTTATTGAGATAGAAAGGAATTTGCAGGCTTTTAGTGGATTGATGTGGAGAAGGGGTTTGGGTAGGGTTATTTAGAAGGGTGGCGCATGGGACGGGATCTCCAATGAGAATATTCTCTTCCCATGTCATATGCTTTGGATATTCT
>CP135531.1:12285478-12330825 GCA_032402905.1 Khaya senegalensis | reverse complement strand
TGGGCTATTGGGCCCATTTAGATGCAAAGAATCCTCCTAGTTAATTGATTATTCCTTGATAATTTCAATTTAAATTATTGGTCTTAAAAAAAAAAAATAATTATTAAAAAAATAAAATATTTATATATAAATTTATTTTATATTTATTTAATAATAAAAATTTATCACACATATCATATTTTAAAAATAATTTAAATATTATTTAATTTATAATTTAATCTTATTCTAAATAATTAAAAAAATTATAGATAAAATAATTTTATTACATTAATATAATTGATATAAAAAAATTATTTAATTAATAAATTAAAAAAATTATTTATTAATAAAAATAAAAAATAAAAAAAATTATATTTTTTATTTTATTAATTAAATAACACGAGTGCCAATGTTGACTCTGCACAATTAAAATGTCACATGGCATCCGCGTCACCGACCATTTAGATTTCCATCGGTCGCTTGAAATTTGGTCAAACTCACATAATTCTCCTGTCATCCACTTTTTCCCATTTTCAAACAGGCCAATATTATATTACCACGTGTAATTCCAGCAACCTCTAAAATCCCGTAATGGGGTCAAGCTATCCCAAAACAGTGGACTCGCGAACAGAGAAACCAATCCCTGTTCTAACATTTCCACTCACTGGCAAAAGGACAAACACATAAAGTTCTCTGTTCTCCTCAACTATTTACTGACGAGATTCGGTCTCGAAATCTCACTCTCTCTTTCTCTCGGCTCGTCAAAAAGGATAAACAAAAAGAGAGAGAAAGCAAACGTAATCAACTCCTAATAGACACGCACGAAACACGATAATTTCTGCAATAAAAAAGAAAAAAAAAAGCCAAGTAAGCGTCAAGATCGGGGCCTAGTCTAGGGTTTCTCTCGGATTCACTACAATAGAAGCTTGAGATTTAGTCTCAATCAATTTTCTCCTGTAAAGGTATTTTTATTTTTTATTTTTGGGTTTTTGTTTCGGCTTTTTAAGTGTTAATTTGTGATATGGGTTATGTTTCGGTGCTAATTGGCTTAGCTGTTACGTTTTCTTCATTTATTGTGATGCTATCTGCTTGGTTGGTTGCTTAATTGATATTCGTTTGAGTTTTGTTTTGGTTTTAGAGTGTTTAGTGCTGGGACTGAGAGTGAAGTCTAATATTTCAGATTGTAGTTTCTATTTACGTTTACTGTGTAATTGAACAGCTTGTTAGCTTTTTAAAATCAGATTGTAGTGTAATTGAACAGCGTGTTAGTTTTTTAAAATCAGATTGTAGTGTTGTTGGAACTTTTTTGATGGGTAAATTAAGTTATTTTTAGTGTAATATGTGTTGCCAGGAAAGTTTTCAGCTCGATTAGTTTTTTATGGCATTTTTTAATTTGTAAATAAACAAGATACTGACATGATTGATGGCTTGCTCAAATTGAATAGGAATATTAGTGGTGGATTTTGGGTGCCCTTTTTTTCGTTCAAAGTGGAAGGTCCGAGAACTCGGTTCTTGGATTGGCAGGAAAAGAGGTGAAAATGAAGGACGAGGACCTGGTGGAGCTGAAGTTCCGATTGTATGATGGATCAGATATTGGTCCATTCCGGTACTCTCCAACCTCAACTGTTGCGATGCTGAAGGAAAGAATCTTCACTGAGTGGCCAAAAGGTTAAGTATTCAACATCTTTGATAGTTTTTGAAATTGTTTGATGAAAGTTCTTTTCAATTGTTTTTGTCTATCATATCGTAATATATGTCACTCTGCTGGATGTAAATTTCACGTGATTGTCATCAACTAGTGTATATCCTTTTAGCATTTTTTCCAAATAATGTGGGAAGAAAGAAACAAACCAAGAACCTTAAAAGTAATTTTATTTTTTTATCTAATTTGTGTTGTTGTTGAACCTTTGTTTCTTAAGCCTCTATATATGAGACTTTAGATGAAATATGTAGTGCAGAAGGTGGGATTAGCATACCAGGAAGTCTATTAAGTAATTTGTTACCTAAATGTTTTTCAATTAGGTGAGTTTTATAGATGAGACATCTGCAAATTCTTCTTATGCTTCTTAATCGACACGCCTTCTAAGAAACTTGCGTATTATTTGCGCATCTGTGCTTTTCTGTTTTTCCCATTGCCTTGAAGGGGAAATTAATGACCAAATATTTGTTTCTAAGTACGTGGTACCTCAACTTTGGTTATAAATGGCCAGAAAGGGTTTCTTACACTACAGTTGATGCTTGATCTTTTTATCTCACTTGGGACTGAAATTGTCCTATACCATTTATGTATTTACCATTTAAATTTTGGTCATTAACCTTGCCTACCATGATGTGTATGACAATTATTCTTTCATGTTCATCTACCCTTGTGCACCTTGTGTGAAACTGTTAGCTGTCCTGTTTGCAAGTATATATAAGCCTAAGATAAGTAGTAAATTCAATCAGACATTGATGGATCTGAATCTTGGACCTTAAAAATCTAATTTAGATAGGATATGCAAAATCTTTGTTGCCATTTTGTTTTATCTGGTGTATTCTTTGAAAATATTGGGTGATCATGTCCATTCTTTCAAACCTGACTATCAACCAAATTATCAAATTACTCCTAAAGTGGTGTTGCACTGTCTTTAATTTTGTATGGTGAATGTGTGCTGGCTGACTTCCTTTTATCTCATCCTCCATTTGAACCACCCATGCTGCTCATGGGCACATATTGTTATTTCTTTATGGCCACTCATTTGTAGGAACCTCCTCACTTCAATCAGATCTCCATTTGAAATTTGATTAAAAATTATTTTGACCTGGGTGCATATTTTTTTTTTTAAATACAAGTAATTAATTATTTTTGCATGCATTTGTAGATGTATAACTTATTGTTGAAAGTGCAATAGGCTTATGACACAATAGGATGTGAAAGTGGTTATTAAGTGTTTGGTTATACACTACAGTTGTGTTGCCCATTTTAAAGGAAGCTTCATTTTGGATGTCAACTTCTTGAAATAAGGATGTCTTATTTTCACATCATCATATTATTTGATAAGGTGTTGATTCTTACATTCTTAGATATTTTTACTTCTCTTTTGGGTGAATTGAATATTCTTCAAGTATAATGCTCCGTGCTATCTTATAAATTGTTGGTTGTCTATTATTAGTTATTAATTGGTTGAGTTTTTGATTGTTCTGGTTTCTTTTTTTTCCTTTGACAGTTATTTTTGTGTGCTTCACAGATATAGAATGTCCTGATTTGATGCTATGATATAGAATATCCTGATTTGTTGAGCATCCTAATTTTATGACCAGGTGCTTAGGAAGGTAATGAGATGGGTTGATGCCAGTAGTGAAGAACAGATCCATTTGGCATTGGCCAGTTTACTAGGAAGAGTTGGACTATAGGTAGATTTAGTCTTCTTGGGTTTATTAGATAATTGTGCACTGAAGGTTCCTTTGAAGTCTTGCCAGGTTTCATTTTGTTTTCAACAGATCTCTAGGAAAGAGATGTTACTGAAAACTGCACTTGTAATCTATATCTTGTCCGAGTAGAGAATACTCTTTTGATTATACTGAAATTTCCTTTCGGTTCCAGTTAACATCAAGATGGGTGAGTTTTTAATAGAATATGAACCAGATTCTAAATAAGTCAGCTATTTATTTGGTTTTGGGGCCAGTAATAGTCAAAATGCAATTTGGGCCCCCTGATAGTATGGGAATGCCTTGTTCTCGTGGTGATTGGGGCCTAAAGTGTGCTGTCTGGATATGCAATTCCGTGAGTAAGAAAACGTGTGAGCATTGAAACACATATCTAAGATTCATTTTAGGTCTTGTAGTGTATTACTCACCAAAGTTGATGACAATTGAATATTTTAATTTTGCAGACAGGTGTTTGCAACTGTATTATCATTGCATTTTTCACAATGTAGAACATTGGTTGGACTCATTTATCATGCATCATTTTTATTCCCCCAACAATTATGAAGCACTGCCGTTAAATTTTTTTTATAAATTAAAGTAGGACCTCAATTTAATAATAATGATATAAGAAAAACTGATAAGCATGACCATTCCGTCTTCAATTACACTTATCTCACACATTTCCTTGTCAAGTGTTTTGGGTTCATGCTCCTTATAGTAGGATCAATAAGGGTTCTATAGGTTATTGTTATCTGGCTAAATCTTAATCTTTTCTATTTTTTATACGGACATAGGTGTATTCCCCTGGAAAAATCTAGGTATTTGTTGCTGAGGGTCAGTTACTAGCGTTTCTCCTATATACGTTAACTATTCTAATTGAATATTCTGCATATGTCAACACTTGTCACATGTATCACATTTCTAGGCTGCACTTGGGGTGACATTTGGCTCCACACCAATGCATGTGGACTGAGAAATTATTGCACAGTCTTCTTTCTTGATCGGTTACTAATTCTTATCATGGCTTGATCATGATTAAGACATTGCAAAATATTATAATTTCTTCTTTGAGATTGCATATGTGGTTGTTGCTATGTCATTTGTTGCTTTACGCTTTTTTCTTTAAGTATATCATGTTTTTAATGTACATTATCTTTAAATACATATTAAGATATATCATTTCCTGTCGGAATGAGTTCATTGCATTGATCATTTTTGGGACATAATGTAGTTGCTTTCAGTCTGATTTCTGCCTTTTGATTTTGGATGACCTGTTGAGCAAGATCAAAATAATGAAATTTGGGGCTACTGTCCATCTTCATGCCTGACTAGTTAATTGTTATTGTTCGATATTTAGTTTTTAACAGCAATTCTAAATGTTCTGATTTAATTAGATAAAAAGCTTGTACCCAAGACAGCCAATGACATCAAACTGATTAATGCTGGAAAAATTTTGGAAAACAACAAGACTGTTGGACAATGTCGGGCACCATTTGGTGAGTTTCCAAAAGGGGCTATTACAATGCATGTTGTTGTGCAGCCACCAGTAACAAAAGCAAAAACAGGTATTCTTTTTTGCATTCAATGTTTTTCTTTCTATATGCACCTACTAATTTTCAAAAAGATTGGTATTTGCATGTGCTTCTAGCTTTTCAGCATATTGCATGGACTAATTAAAATTTAGATGTTGAGTTGAGACAACAATTCATGTTTTCTTTCTAAAGCATTTGCTCGAAGTTCATTTTGTTTGTTTATCTGAACAGAGAAGAAGGTGGATGAAGTGCCAAGGAAAAATTTTTGCTCATGTTCCATATTGTAAGGGAGTTGTTCATTTTAGGTCGTGCTTTTGCCATGGGATTTGCTAGGAGCTCTTTGACCACTGAAATGGGTGGCTGGAAAGACAAATAATTTGTAAAGACAGCCTCATCCCTGGTTCGTACTGTTTGTTCGAGGGCATTCCTTTCTATTGGTGCACGGCGGTGATGGTATATTTGCGTTCAATATAAAATACCTGTTTGATATATGGTAGATGCAATTCACGTTTTACCTTTATTTTATACGAGTTGAGATTGATATGGGAAGGTCCGTCTTAGTTTCTGCTGATATACCTATTTGACATTGACAATATTCTGGAAATATCCATTGTGCTTCATGGAATCTGGACAGTGGACTCGTTGAGACAAGAGTTGCTGAACAAATCTAGTATTGTTTGATGTATTAAAGTTGAGTGAGTTCTGTGGTTGAGAAGGAATATGGGCGTATGCTTAGAGTTGAAATTTTTTTATGCCATTTACTAAATTCATCTGCATTTAACTTTTAAAAACAAATAATGTGGTTTGCCATGGTCAGTGAGATTAAGTTCTCATGGGTTGATTTGCCATCAGCTTAAATCGATTTTCAAATTTAAATATAATTAAAAATAAATAAATATACCATAAGTACTTTTTCATTTCCAAGAAAGCTCTCAATTTATTATTATTATTATATAAGAAATTGTTATCTACCTCCAAATTTTCAAAAGCTTACTACAGGTCGGAAAGGCAAGCGGATCATGTAGATTAGAATTTTCCTACCCGATAAATTAAACAAATATCTTCTCTTTAGTTAATTGACCTTATCCAAAGTCACTTTTTATATATCAGATATAATCCCTTAGGAGCTTTACCCCATTTTTCTCTTTTGGCATTCTTCTCGTCCTATTTGCATGGCATTACGTACGTAGACAAACAATTTAACATAAAATTATCTAATTAACAACAAGAGCCTAGAATGACAAGTACACGTAGGTGAAATGGAGAGAAGATTATCAACATCGCCATGCAGAAGCAGCGAGAATGGCCCTATCTTGCCAACCCAAAAGCAAGCAACCTTTATCTTCGGTCAATCTGTAACCATCGCATGAATATAATCCCAGCAAAATCTTCGATTGAGTCACTGCATTTGCACTCAATGGCACTCCCTTAAACCCTTTTCCTTCCAGTATCTTTCTCCATTTCTCTAGCCTCTCATGTCTTTCTATTCTGTCTGGTCCTTCACAAGCCACTATGTTAAATATCTCTGGTGCAAATATGTATTGCTCCACTTTTGCTCTCTGTGCAGAATCTGGAGGAAATGTTGCGTCCAATGAATCAAATATTGCCGAATAATGGTGTAATGCCTCGAGGAATCGGCCTAGGAAGTATGGTCCGTTATGGCTTGCTTCTTTTTCGACTATTGTTACAATGTTTGGTGCTTGGTCACGGATCATTCCAATTAGGCTTCCCAGACAATTTCCGGGGACAAGATGGAGCCGGTTAATAGCGTTGACGGCAAGAGCCTCGCCAACCCTTCTGTTGAACATGTGTGGCTTGAGGTCTTCAAGTTGCTCTCCAACTGGGTGGAATTCAAACGGCACATGGAGAGAGTGGGCAAGTTCGGTCAAGCACCGACCTGTTTCCTTAACGCTCTCTATAGAGGGCCCGACTCCTGTTATTCGGAGAAACGGAGCACCTCCAGCTCGAGCAGCTAGAGCTTGCATGAAGGCTGGCCATTGGTAGCCCTGAAGGATATCTAGGTCAATTACATGAACACGTTCTTCAGCTTCAAAGGCCTCAAAGATGGCTTGATTAGCAGTGAAATGAGCAAACTTAACGTACGGGCAGGCTTGGTATAAAATCTGGTAAATTTTGAGGATTTCTAAGGAGTTTGGTGGGAAAGGAGAGAGGGGTCTTAGGGTAGAGGTACTGGGTTTTGTTGTCAGGGTTCCTGCAAGTCTAGCACTTAGGGCCTCAGTGAAGCAGGAAGCAACTCGTTGCATGGAGTCTCCGAGAGGTGAGACCACACGATTCAGGTGGTGCAGGTATCTTCTGGCTAACATGTAGTCCTCTTTGGCCACTGCTTCAGCACAGGCAAGAAGGAGATGTACCAATTGAAGCCCACTGTCTTGTTCCTGGAGAAACAAGTTAAGATATATGGAAAATTAATTCAGCGATGATGCATAAAACATAAAAAAAAAAAAAGAGTACGACGTGCCTAAATCAGGCTATGGTTAGTACTGAGAGAGAGAGAGAGAGAGAGAGAGAGAGAGAGAGCGAGTGTTAACCTGCTCAGAATTGATGGGGAGAGGCGCCATCAAGATATGATTAATACTTTGCTGTTGCTGCGGTGGTGGTAGTGTTGTTTGTTGCTGTTTCTGTTTTTGTGTTTGTTGCTTCTCCTGGTGGCGATCTTGTTGCAGTTGTTGTGATAATGGTGCAGTTGGAATGGATCCCATTTGATAGATATCCTTGTCTTCTGTCAGTTGAGAACCTCCAGCAGTTGATGATGTTTCGCTCACTGATCCACAAAGCCTCGATGAATTTTGCATTGCTAAGCATTCCAGCATTGCCGGGACCGTGGTAGGCATATCAAGCAATTCTGATGAACTACTTCCATTACCACATATCTTCATCGGTGAGAACATCCCGTATTCATCTTTTTGGTAATCATCCAAGAAATCTTCAATAGCCGGCAAAGCAAGATTCTCTGCTGGTTGCATATACTGATAGTTAGGAGAGTTAAAGACCTTATGAAGTGGGCTCTGTCCTTTCGCTTTGAGAGCGCTGCTAAAAGCTCCAAGCTGAGCAGCAAAGCGAGGAGGAGAACACCCTGAAAGACTCTGTCCTTGCATTGCCTGAGCACAGTTGTAGTTGTAATTGTACGCTGAAGTTTGAGGAGAAGGCAAATTCCTCACAGGAGATGAAATCATGAAGTCACCGGCTAAATGATCGGTGAAAAAGGTCTCCCATATCGAACTGTCCAGTGACTGGACTTCAACATCTCCATCCAACTCAAATTTGAGTGGTGGAAAGTCGAGGCTTGGAGGGGTTAAGCTATTTTGCTCCAAATCTGAAGATGTATCAGTTCTTTTAGTCTCTGTAATTGATTCATTCGTAGAAGTTGGTTGAAGTTTAGTGCTCGAGTTCTCACTCTTGATAGGAACCATGCTTCCACAAAGTGAATTAATCATCTTCTTCTCTTTTGAAACTCAATATTTCTCAATACCCGCAAACCCAAAACAAGATTTCTCGGTTGCAGAAAACAAAGAAGTGGTTTTCAATATTCTCTTCACTCTCCTCTATTGTATTGCTATGGCATAGAGGACATTAAAAGCTAAAGACTTGTGGTTTTCTCTCTTTCTTACTTGGGTTTCAGCCACGATTTGTCAGTTTGTCCAGATTGTCTTAGAAAAGGAAAGATATCAAAGGACAAAATTCAAATCTAATAGCATGTGATTGGAGGTTAGCTACATAATCACCTCCATTTATCGCCTCTACTATGCTTAGTTGAATTCTAGAGGTGTAATTTGTCATCTTTGTTACTCAGCTTTGGATGGCCTGTGAGTTTACTAAGAGACAAAATCAATGGTTGTGGGGCCACTTTCCTTGGGCCGGCCCAGCTGGGAATAATTTAGTCCGAATATTTGGACCTTTTCTTCTTATACAATATTAGAGATTATCGTTCCCCTTCGTATCAGAGATTGGGGATTGGTTCATAAAGAATAATAGAAGATTAGAGAGGAGAAAATTATGAAGAAAATAGTTTTAAAATCAAAAAAATGGACAGGAAAGGGACTCATATTCATTCCAGAACACCCATAACGAAAAGGACTTCAACAATGCACATTGACACAAGGGAAAACAATTCATTTTTCATTAACAAAGAAGCCCTTGCTAATATCAATTGTGATTGTTTCCTTGTGTCACCACTTGCTTTTGCATTTTTGGTCTTTCTACATCATTTTCAAGTTGAATCATATCAATGAAAATCTTTTTTACCATGAGATGCGTGACATTGTCTACAATACATGTTGTGTACTTTTCTCATCATGCATGGAAATGAAAAGCTGTAATGGGAAAAAGTAAAAGTTCCGAGGAAAGAAAGAAAGAAAGAAGTGGAGGAAAGAGGTGAGAATGTGAGGAGAGGGGGTGAGTGAAGAAGAAGACAATGAAGGAGACATGGGCAAAATCGTCGGATTTGGCGTCGGTGGCGCCGACTACGCCTTGGATTTGCCAAAGGAATGAAGCGTTTGTCGCTCTTAGGCGGCATTTCTCTCTTTCTTTTTCTCATTATATACTCTTTGAATAAAAATATATTGCACCAATACCAGGAGCCTCATACGTACACGGACCACCTTCATTCCCAATTATCGTGTCTTCCCTCCGTTAATATTAATGTTTACAGCTCACAGCCATCTAAAATTTCCTTTCTCTTCTTCTGTTTGTCACAACCTCGAATGATCCTGCATGGAAACTCTTCATCACCATGTCTACGTGTGTTTAATCATCATCGTACAGAAATAGTATAGTACTGTATCATTGTACCCGTTTAATACTGTAAAATACTTTTCGTGGTTGTAACTCTCATGTTTGAATTGATTAACGTTAATCAAAACCCAGTTGATATTACTAGTGAAGATCGATTACCAGGTGTGCAAGCTCATTAAGCTTGTTTTCACCTGCTTAAACAAATACTATTGGTTTGAATACCAAATGTAATTGTATTTCTGCGTATTTTCTGTAGAAGAATACCCACCACGAAACAGTAAAAGCTCCATGCAGAGATGGGTCCTCCATTGCAACATGTTTATATTTCATCTGCTTGGACTATTTGTAGCTAAAATTGTAGCCGGGTCAAAGATTTGAAATACTACATAAACGGGAAACCTTTTGACTAAGTTATAAATTCCTCTATCCCCAGAAAAGGAAAAAAAAAAATATGAAAGAGCAAAAGTTTTAAGTAGGGTTCTGACAGTTTCTATTTGTTCTGAACTTCTGGCAATTTACTGGCAAGTCCTTCAGTAGGATACAACATATATGCCCTTTCTCAACTCATTGGTTAGTCCATGGTCGACAAGAATTAAAGAAACCTGAAGAGAAAAACAAGCAGTATAATTTGCAGTTTTAAATCTCTTCCTCAAGAGCCAAGATTAAAGTGGAGCAAAGTCTTGACTGCCAATGGGGTGGCATTTGTAAAGTGATGATGGTCTGTAATTCTTCTTCTGAGTAGATTAATATAAAAAATGCTAGCTCTCATCGGCCAAGCCAACCTAGGATCGATGACTCCTAGTTTCTTTAATGAGTACCAAGTCTTGAGTTTTAACATGGCCAGCTTTTGGAAAACTTCAAAGGGCACCTTTTAAATTCTGAGTTGTTTGATTGTAATCGAATAAGAATTTTCTGAGAACTAAAATTTTTTATTGACCTTCTCTCCAAGTTCATTAAGAACCCATTTAAATTTCTACATTACTAATTTATAAATTTTTTTACATTCTTATAAGTTAATTAAGTCAAGTTAATATTATAAAAAATATATAAATTATATTTTAATTAATAGTGATAATTTTATGATGATATAATATAGATGATTAATTAAAATTTTATAATTTAATTTATTTTTTAATATTTTATTAAATTTTAAAAAAATTATATTTTAAAAATTTATTTCAACTTTACGATATAATTTATGATTGTTCATGTTTTGGTAAAATAAAATAGTGTTAGGACCTAATCACAAGTTAATTAGAACTACACCGAGAGGTCAATTATCTTCATAAATGGACACTGTGGTGGTTGGTTGGTATGTGCAGAAATGTTATGGGCCAAATAAAAAAGGCTAGTCAGAGCCCGACAGCTTATTTATAGTAAAAATTAGGTGCTCTTATTGGTCTGTTTAGCCTAAAAGGTGTTGTGGTCCAATTACTCAACAAAGAAAAGAAGAGCCAGCCATGTGGTCCGCGTCAAAATTGGACTTGCCGTAGTTTTCTGCCCCAGCAATTTCCAAAACCAGCCTTGTTTCCTGCTTCATGCTGTATTACTCATGACTCTCTCTGACTCCCTTTATGTAGTCTAATTTCTTATCCTGGTTTAGAGTTCAATTATTCTTGTCTTTTCTTTGGGAAATCTTATCCAGATTGTATCAAAAACTTCAAATTCTGTCCTCCATTTTATTTTTTCAAAAGAAATATTGTTAGCTCAAAATACACCTAGGTCTCTTTTAAGTGTTAGGTATGCTGTCTGGTTTGACAGCATGGCCTTCCCACTTAAGCACTATGAATAGGACTGTAGGAGATCAATTGCCATGTATTCTATGGTTCATATAATTGGGTTCACGGGCAGTGCATTCCCTGAATTAGGAAGATAGAAGAATGTAGAAGGAAGAGGTGATGGCTAATGAATGATCACACACCAAATGTCTAGTGTATTGTGTTTGATATTTTGGAATAATTAATTTTCACCCTAACAGTTTGCAGCTAAGAAATCTCAAATCATGGAGAACCCAGAAGGATCTTCATATTTCTGGTTCTTGAGAATGCTTTAGAGTTTAGACCGTGATAACTGTAGGGATAACTGTAAGGATCTTCATTGAAGGGGGAATGAACATTGAAGAACATGTGAGTGAAATCAATACTATCACTCTATTCTGCATGTCATAGCTTTTTCTTCTTCTTCAATGCATCATCAACCCAAGCAACCAACCCAAAAATATGCACAGACAAAAGCAATAAAGTCACCCCACCAAATGGCTTAGATCGGCGTTATTGTACAGAAATTTACTAATCCCTCCTTTAAGTAGTTCACAGTGTTCTTGTGCAGTGCTGACACTACAGGAGAAAGAGCACCAATTAGTAAAAGACTGCAATTTCTTCATATTGAGCAATCCTGGAACTCAAGACCTCAAAATCAAAAGCCCCACAACCATGAATCTGACAAAGTAAGCAATTTAATTTTACTATAATAGAGAAACTAATCTCTCTCCTACGCATCAATTCCACAGAGGACATTCACATGTCTTTGTTTTATTGTGATAAAGATAAATCTCATCAACTTGTTGCTTACAGTTGGATCTCCACCAACTACTTCTACTCTTTATCCACAAAATAAAATCACCTTCAAGTTCAAACTAGTATAAGATAATTCTTTATAAGCTGGCCAAACTGTTTGTGGAGAAGCCTATGTGGAAATTCCTCTCTTATCTCCCAAATTCTGGTACCATGAATCCCATAATTAGTTTCTTTCTTATTTCATCCTTGTTCATTAGTACCCTGTCTTTGAAAGTTCAGCCTCCAAAAACCAATGCCCAAATCACTGTAATGGGTTTTGTTTACTGTGATACCTGCTCCAACAACAGCTTCTCCAGACACAGCTACTTCTTACCAGGTAACAAAATCTAACACCCCATCAAAAGTTAAAAGTTTTTGCCGTCTAGTTTTCGTCTAATTCCAATTAGAAGAAACTGAATTTGTAGTTTATCATGTGTTGTACCAACTTATCAGGCGCAGAAGTTAAAATTGATTGCAAATTCAAGACTTTTTCACCAAGGACCAGAGAACAGATATCGTTATCAGCAAATAGGACTACAAACAGATACGGAATTTACAAGTTTGAAGTACCATCAGTTGATGGGATTGAATGCGCGGCAGCAGCCATTGCGTCGTCCTGCCAGGCAAGTTTAATGCAGAGTTCATCTACTTCATGTAATGTTCCTGGTTACAGAAGTACAACAAATCAGATAGCAATCAAATCCAAGCAAGCCAATCTCTGTTTCTACAGCTTAAATGCACTGACTTTCAGACCATCGAAGAGAGATATTACTTTGTGTGGGAATTAAAAGAAGACCTCTCAGGTTTCCTGTTTGTCATATTTCGTCAGTAATCACCTTTTCTTGCAAGCTTTCTTCAGAATCTTCTTTTCCTTAAAGTTCTTACTTTTAAAATACGTCAGTTTGCAAGTCTGCACAAGAATACAAGAATTGCTGTACCTCAGATATCTTTTAGCCTTCCACTCTCACTGTCTACCCAAAATTAAAGGCAGTAATGAGATTACTGTTGCTGTTTCTTCAGTGAATGACTTGTAGGATTCTTGTTATAGTACAATACAAGAAAATATTTGCTTGTGGGGATGAGGTTTGCCAGCTGCCAACAAGCTTGAATTTCATTTTCTTTTCTTTACTTGCACTAGACATCTGTTATCAATAAATAAATTATGTAGTATCTGAAGTGAATGTTATTAACATTTTAAGAATTAAACAAATTTGCAAACAAACATCTAAATACCCTGTCTAGACATGTGATCCTCTGATACTTTTATACCCAATTCATATAGATAATATTTGGGATTAAGGTGATTTCAACCACAATGACTGTAGAATAGAAGCTAATCAGATGTCGGATAAATAGTTGGTTAATTTAGTTGTTATTTACAGCGCACTTTAATTGGTGTGATTTCAAAGCTAAGTAGAAGTATAATAAAAACTACAAACATACTCATAACTGGATAGAGAAAGAATTGTATCATTAAGATTTAAGAGGCAGAGACAAAAGACAAATGGTTGTTGCAGTTCATAGAAGAGTTTTCACTGGGACTATAGCTGGTTATAATTATATGATCAAAATGTAAGGAGTTCTGTGTAGTTTATGAGGTTTAACAAAAATCTTTTCAGGAGGTCTTGACAAGTTCTCAGGACAAATTCTGATTAGATTTAAAAAAATTTGTTGAGGTTTATGACAGAATTTGATGCTGTAAAAATCTGTCTTCATCTTTATACTTACTATAGTAAGGAGACTTTTTGAAGTCGAATTTATCGAATGAATGAAAAAGCATTGAAGAAGACGAGAAGAGAGTATAACAAAATTGATGAAAAGAAAAATGTAGAGATGATATTTCAGGGGTATCGAGGGTTAATGAATTTCATAGGGAATAATTTCACATTTCAGTTTATTAAATAAATAACTCATGCAGAACATAACTCATATCACAAGGAAGAAACACAAATTAGTTTACAATACAAATTCCATGTAAACCTTCAGTTCCCATGTAGACCGTTCCTGGAGCTTTTTTCCTTTTAACCATTATACTTGGTCCACATAGTTTTGTTCCCACGGCACATTAACATAATCTACAGCAAATGCAATTGAATCACAACTATAAAAGATTTTGGAAAATAACAGCATGGTAAAGAATATGATCTTTCTTGTCTAGATTTGCATAAGTTCCTGGAAGATCTTCATGGCAGAAGCTGGCAAACCCAGAAGCACATTTATGCTTTTTCTCTCTTTTCCATGAGATAGGAACAGAATCACTTCCTTCTCGGGCAGTGCCACTGGCCCTGATAAAACAGGCTCTCCCCATCCAAAATCTGTAGTGTGGAAAGATAACCTTGACCAAGTTGTTATCAGAAGTGTTGAAGACAGAGAAGGCCTAACTCTTGTTGCTTCAAAATAATCTATGGCTGATCTCATGTAACCATCATTGACCATCTTCACTGCATCCTGGACTAGTCCCGCAGCAAATGATAATGGTTTTTCCATCAGCTCACCAGCTTGGCATATAGAATTTGTCAACACAATTCCATTGCCAAAGTACCCTTTTGGTAGTGGCGGGTTGAATTTAGGCCTCCCATCAACAGCAAATAGGAGCTTTGTGCATTGATCCGGCAGAAGTTTAAGTGCCTTGGTTCGAGCCTTCCACACAAATGCTGAAAGTGCTTCAAAAGTAGTGCACTTGTCAAGAACTTCATCCTCCATGGCTTTCATCTTGATTTTTCCAAGCTTTTCAGGGTCAAAACAGAAGGATCTGTAGAGCATTTCATCCTGGTATAGGTCACTTATGCGAGACTTATCTTCTATTTCAGCAAATTCTTGATGCAGGTATTCTATCTTTGGCGGGCTTCGAGCTTTGAGTATTGTTCTGTCCATGTATGGAGGAACATTTAGTGGAACACCTCTGGCTGTTTCACCCCATGAGTTCACAAACTCCATAGCACCAATGCCATCAAACATACAATGGTTCATGCAGAGCCCAAGAACAAACCCCCCACATTTAAACTTGGTCACCTGAAAACAAATAATTAGGATCACACTTCTACTGCAGACAAAATGATTTTAATGCTACTATTCAGTGAGATAATGAATTTCACATTCTGGACTTCAATTTATGGGAAAGATTCAAATTCGGAAGTGATAACTAAGATATGCCAATGATTCGTACTTTATTGAGATCACTAAGATCTACCAACCATTTGTACCTTACAACAGCAAAAAAATTTTAAGTTGAGGAGTGTGTTAGGAGAAGTGTAAAACCTGAGCCGTGAGAGGAGGCATCTGAAGAATGTTCTTTGCACCAGGAATGTCGTAAACAAGTTTTCCAAGAGTCTCCGGATCTGGCTTTGTTATGTCTCCAATCTCTTCAAGTGAACAATTTGCTTCAGCCTCTACAAAAACCGCCCCTTCTCCGGAGCAATATATGATAAGCTTTCCCTCAGAGCTTATTGTCAATCGGCCGGCAAGCGGGTAATAATGAACAAGAACCTTTTCCAGGGCATTCTTGATAACTTCTCCAGCCTTTTCATTACCTTTCTCATCAGACTTGAAGCAATAAATTGTACGGACGATGACAGCAATGTTTTGGTCAAGGTTTGAAAGGAAGTAGAGACCCTTCTCTGTCTCCTCGGCAGGTGTAACCAAAGTTGGCTCACCTTGCTTCACATTAAGCTGAAAGACATTGCCATTAGAGTTCTTCATCATAACAGAATCTTCAGTCTCGAAAACCTGAAGCACAAATTAAAGAAAACAAGGTCATACATCTGAAGAAATAAAATCAATACACATGTGCAGTGTGAATTTAGTGAATGTAAATGTAGTATTCATTGATTGTGAAGAAGAACAAACCAAGTGAACAGACTGAGAGAAAGACAGGAGAGTATGGAAAGTAAACTGAAATAATGCTCAGAACTGAAAGCTAGAAATTTCTCAATTGACAATCAATCACACGAAGATTGCATTGAAATCTGATGCTCAGGCTACCACAAAATATGTAAAGGTCTGATAACTAGGCAATGGACACAGGAGATATATATGGAAAGATTGTGGACCATTACTCCAAATTTCTGTTGCTTATTTAGGTAAATGAAATTGGTAAGAGGGGGACAAATGCTTGTGTCTGATGGGATTGGTGCATTCCAGAAATATTTTGGTAGTTGAAATTAACTTGTAAAAAGAGAGTAGAGATTTGTTTTTGAAATATTTGTTTCTTGGACATTGGTTTTGTTTTAGTTCTTAGTTTTGGTCATATGGGTGGGATTAGGCCACTTAATGGGACCTAACATGAGAGAGAATGTGTGCGCGCAGTGCAGCCTTGTTTGGTAAGGTTGGCATCCCAATTTGCATGATAGATTGCTGATTCTTCTGGCCATGGTAATAGAATTGTTCTAGGTTGCTTGTTTTATTCAATCATATTCACTCAGATTCCGAACGATTTCCTATGAAACTTCTGAAACATGTCCAAAGACAATGCTAAGCTAAGGATAATCTGCTTAATGAAAATTAACTACATTAGAACGTATTTCTTCTCATTTATCTTAATATATTTTTATAATATATAAAATAAATGACTATAAATTTTAGAGACTCTAAACGAATTTTTAAAATATAATTTTTATCAACTTAATTAATATTAAATTAAAAAATAAATAACATAAATTAATTTTAAATTTGAGATTCTAATTTTAGACTCTTAAGAAATTGAAGGAATTGTATATATCAATGTTTCATACATTGAATTTGATAAGGGCAGTTTGTTGGATTTTCTTTTAACAGAAAAGTGACGTGAATTATTCTGTAGGATAGTTATCATGTGCCTCACGACAAGCTATTAGTTTAACAAAAATAAATTTCCAGGAAAAAGGTACTTACGAGGATTGTTCAGTATTCCACACAAGGTGGTCGTTTATTTTAACGGTCAACATCCACCGCTGCATATTCCAGTGTCCCTAGAAAGAAGAAAACTTCAGCCATTTGGGTTTACGATTTCTTGTTGATCTAACAGAGAGAGAGTCTCTCCGTCACCTGATTGCAACGTCTCAACGAATTTGGTGTACTACAGGCAGTTTCGTAAACCAAATTCATTAAAAAATTTAGCTTGATTCTCTTACCCTCTCTTTATCTATTGATTATTGTTTTCTTTCGTTCGATATTAACCGAAAAATGGTGGCCTGGAACAGACAAGCAGGTAAATAGCTTGTAGTCCGCCACGTTTAGCAAGTCTGACTAAACCTCCAAAATTCAGGGCGGCCTATCAGAAAGAAATCTGAAAACAGGCTATGAGAAAGACACCCCATAGCCTTAAATGCATTACATGGAGTAATATTTTTCTTCACGAGACCTCGGACATCAAGGACTGCAATCTTTCGTGTTACTTCTCAGTTGTAAATTTTACCTTCATAGTTGCAGAATTATCATACCAAATCAATACTTGCACGTGTGTAGTATTTGGTGCCATTGTAATCAAGTCATGTCTCTCACAGTCTAATCTAATTCACAACAATGATCGGATCATACGTTATGTGGGCATGAATCCAACAACTTTGTGACAAAATTCTTTCTAGTTGAAATAAATTGCATGTTTCAGAAAGCAAGTTTACTAGAAGATGCGGAGGCAAGAAAATCTGTGCCCAATTCTATGCTCTCTACCTTTGCCCTTGACCGAATTGCCTTGCAATATTCACCTGCATCTGCTCCGCCTAATCCTGCTTTTCTAAGCAGGGGTGTGTCAGATTTCAACTATGAAGTACTTGGCTGAAAAATTCATCATGCATTCTCACACTTGGGGTCAACTTTATTCCAAAGAAAACAATTGCCGGGAAGTTAAATTTCCAGGTATATGACAATCAAATTGCACATAGAGTAGTCATAAACTCGTAATCCAGCTGAGAGCCTCGTCAATCTCTGCTAAAATGAAGCACAACATATTGGCAGCAATTTTGCAAATATACAAATTGTTCTTTGTTTTTCAGTTTTCTGGCAACAAGGATACAACAATGAAGCAATCGACATAGGCTGCTGCTCGTCACCCCACAAAACACCTTTCAATCTATTGATGTCTCTCTCTCCCGCGTTTTCGTGTAAATAATGCCACTGCACCTACTATCATATATCTTAACTTGTTCCTGAAAAGGGTGCAATCAGATATGAATGGGGTGCTTTCAGTAGCATTCTGTTATTACATGTACATATAATGTAGAAAAGAAAAAGAAAATTACGAAGTCTCGTGCGCTTGCTAAGATTTAAGGTTTGGCGATCGTGCCTAAACGACATCGTTATTGTGGGTCTAAATGATTGTCATGTACAGCTCACTCCTGTAGGATTTTTGTCGTTTATACACCAAGAGGAGCGAACCAGCAGTAGCTTCGAAAGTCCAGCTACTGGTCAAATGGGGAGCAACACCTCTCTCTCAACCTTACATGCAACTCATAATCCCTTTATTTTGATCAAACGATTGTAGTATTTTACATGTGTTTTCTTCCCCTAACTTGTAGGCTCCCAAGCGAGTCGGAAAAGCATCACTCGCTGCAGCAAAGAAGAAAACGGTACTGAACTTGTATCTTAATGTTTTTGTTGGGAGTGTTTCTGTTTGATTATGACATTGTTGTTTTCTTGTCTTTGGTTTTGACGGTGAATCCCTTGTTCGAGAAGAGACCTAAGCAGTTTGGAATCGGAGGTGCATTGCCACCAAAGAGGGATTTGACGCGATTCGTAAGATGGCCCAAACATGTTGCTATTCAGAGGAAGAGAAGGGTTCTTAAAACTCAGGCTCAAGGTCCCGCCAGCTTTGAACCAGTACACTAAGACCCTTGACAAGAACCTCGGTATGAACCAGTGAACTCTGAAATTTTTGTTCATGCATTTGGCAAACTCTAAAATTTTTGCTCCTGTATTTAGGTTGTGCTTTCTTTTTTGGATTAATTTAAAACTTGGCTTTTTGTTTTTTTTAATGCTTCTATTACGAGGTACAAAACTATATTAAATGGAACCATTTCTACAAGTTGGAATCGGCCATTGTTGTGTTAATGGATTCACTGATTTGCTTGAAAAATCTAATGCGAATAGTTCCACAGGGCACGAGTTATTAACACTAGTCGGCACTCTACTTTTGTGTTTATAACTATCATTACTTACTCCTCTTTCTGGCTTGATATTTTGCTGCACAGTCTCTTTTTTTGTGCCATATCTTGTGGATAAATGTTGTTTCAAAATTTGTTTGTATTTGGCATCTTTGCTCATTTGTTATTGAATTTAGTGGTTATGCCAGCTAAAATTTCAGGATTTAGGTGCTCCATTATTACTGATTTTTCTTGGAATTTACTGGACCCACCTACAAATATTAGTCCTGGGTTGAAATATTTGAATGAACAAATGTAGTGGCAAGTTGATTGGTAGTATAACCCACTCGATAACAAATTTAGTGCAAGTTGGTGCTAAGCATGGATACAACAACAGTATATTCTTCTAATGTCTTGTCATCCACATATTTTTCTCTTAAAAATTAAAATATTATGACAAGTGTATGAGACATAGGAAAGATAAAGTTTTCTTCTTAATACTTTTGTATGTTATGTATGGCCCAACTCTTCTGTCTTGTTTATTTTCAATTCTACTCTTGTATGTGTAATATGTTTTAATTTTCTCCTTGGAAAGTGTTTGTATGTCGTCAATCAACAAAATTTTCTTTTTCTTTGAAACTCGTTTGCATCATGAAACCTCTTCAGGATGCTTCTCAAGTACAGGCCTGAGGACATAGCTGAAAAGAAGGAGCGGCTCTTGAAAAAGGCTCAGGCAGAGGCTGAAGGAAAATCTGTTAGGACTAAGAAGCCTATTGTCGTAAAATATGGGCTCAACCATGTTACCTACCTTATTGAGCAGGTATTGTTTTAGTCTGCCTAGTCTTTCTTAATTGCACTGTTAACTGTTACTCTATTGAACTTTGCTTCCCTCTAACCAATTTTCCAATTTAATTATTCTTGCAGAACAAGGCACGATTGGTGGTTATTGCTCATGATGTGGACCCAGTAGAGTTGGTTGTCTGGCTACCAGCACTGTGCAGGAAGATTGAGATCCCATATTGCATTGTGAAGGGGAAAGCACGCTTGGGAGTGGTAATTATGCCTGTTAGTATTTTCTACCTTCAAAACTTTTCAAAACATAAATTATTTGAGTTCTAAATCATTGTGCCTTCTGATAGATCATCCATAAGAAAACTGCATCAGTTTTGTGCTTGACCACAGTCAAGAATGAAGATGATAAGATGGAGTTCAGCAAAATCTTAGAGGCTATCAAGGTGGTGTATAAGTCAGATCTTTAATAAGTTGCCTGATACTTAAAGAGTCTTTGGATGGTTGATTTATTGTCGTATTCGCTTGGTTGTCACAGGCCAATTTCAATGACAAGTACGAGGAATACTGGAAAAAATGGGGTGGTGGGATTATGGGTTCAAAATCCGAAGCCAAGACCAAAGCTAAAAAAATGCTCCTTGCCAAGGAAGCTGCCCAGAGAATATCTTAAGAGCCAACATTGTGCAATTTTGTTACTTAGGATATATTACCAAAGTAAGGCATTTAGACCACAGAGATTTTTGTTTATTTGAAGGTTCTGGTTGATTGCGCAGAGTTTCTTCATTTTTTTCTCTTTAAAGTCAGATCAAATTCAATTAAGAGGTACTAGGACATCCAAATCAGCTATTTCAGTTGTGTTACATACTCACAGTTCTTAGTTCTAGGCTTGATTCAATGCACAGTGCAATTTCTTAAATGGCAGGTGTTTTATGATCTTTGTACAACATTTGAATCCTCTTTCTGTTTAAACTGTCCGTATGGGTAACTGGTACTTTTAACCAATCAGCCAAAAGATTTTTTTTTTTTTTTTCTTTCTCGCTTCAATCAGAAAGCTGTTCTACTTAACCATGGAAATTTGTTTTATATGGAATGACCAGGCTCCTTGCTCTCTCTTCAATGGGCTTTTCGTGATAATCGCACCACCATGGGATCTGCCGACCATTTCACACTGCTAGCCAGTCATCAAGGCAAAATGCCATCATAATTTGCAAGATCATTAATATTTTAAAATTATATAATTTTTTAATTATCCATTATTACCCACCTTACTAGCCTTTCACATGCAGTATTAAAATAATAAAGCAATCATCAAAAAAATTTTTTAATTCCTTAAAAAAAAAAAAAGCAAAGCAAAATTCAGATGAGTTAACAGTTCTCAGTGCTAAATTAAGAATTCACCAACAAAATGAAAATAATTTTTTTTTTTAAATTATAATTTTTTTTGTAAAAAATAAAAATACAAAATACGTGGCGGTATATAAATAACTGTCAATATTTTATCTTTTTGTCAGGTAGCCTCTCTTAAAAGGAATTACTCAATCTCTCTCTCTCTCTCTCTCTCTGTTTCTCTCAGGCTCTGCAATTCATTGAACCCTAGCAATCTGTCTCGTTGTCTCTCATTCTCTCTCGCTCTCTCGACTCCCAGGCTTCTAAATTCGTGCCAATTTCGGTTATGGCTGACGGAAAGCTCGATCTGCCGGACGATCTCCTCTCCTCCAAGATGCTTGATCAACACCGCTCCGTCAAAGGTAGTCTTTCTTTCTTTTTTTTTTTTTTTTAAAATAATCTTAATTTGTCTCTAGTTAATCTCATTGTTATGGAGATAAACCTCTATGGCTATATCCGAATGATCTGCGCCAGATAAATATGTCTGCTTAATATTGATTGGGAGCTTTGTAGATGTCGTTTGTTTTTTTAACCTTTTGTTTTTTAAGGTTACTTAGGGTTTGAAGTTCATTCTCTCGCATTGTAATCCGTTTTTTGTTGTTTCGGGTGCTCATCTAATTGTTTGAGGGTGATTTAGAATTTTTTTACACTGTTTATTTACTGTGGCCATTGAATGCAACCACAATACGAGTTTCTTCAGGATTCTGCAATGGAATTTTAATTCTTTTGGTATGTTTTTATCTTTCATATTGATTTCCCTTGTTTAGGTGTTTTCGCCGTTGTGATTCACAGACAAACTTTTCTAGGAAGCATTTGTGGCTGGTGAAAATGAAAAGAAGTTATGATTCTGTTATCTAAATTGGTCAAATTGTATTATAGTAGTTATATGAAGGGAGATCTTTTTTCTTTCACCGTATAGTTTGTTTTGATATTCAAGTGGTGGGTTGAGTGTTGAAGATATTTATCTTTTTTAATGTGAATGCTCTTATTTGTCAGATGTTTTTGTTTGGCTGATTATATATATATATATATTTTTTTTTCTTTTCATTTTTTGATTATGAACTGGATATTATATTTTTAATAATCTCTTGTTTTTTCAGAGTATTGTTTACTTATTGAATTTAAATAATATTGATTTATAAGGGTATTAATAATTTGGATTTTGCATCATACCAGATGAAGTTTGCGGCGGCATTGGTGGGGACAAATTGGTTGTGGGATTACTTGATGGTTCAAAAGGTAAGTGTTCTGCTTTGGAGTTATGTTAGGGTTGTAACTCGATTCCATCTAAACCCATGCTAATACCTTGGGATTTTTTTTTTTTTCAAATTCTCATTTCTGCCACCCTTTCTATTCTCTTGTTATATGCACATAGGGTTTTAGAGGCAGTTTGTTATAGTATTATTTTATTTTGGTTGTACCAGCAGATCAGATAACTTCGGACAGTAGCGTACCACTGTCTCCACAGTGGCTTTATGCTAAACCAGTAGATGCCAAGATATCAACTGCAGGAGTGTCAGGGGTAAGAAAATATCATACACTTTTATAGTTATACATGTATGCCTAGCCTAGGTTAGGGCTTTTTGTTTATCTCCTTTCTATTACATGGTAAATTGGACTTCGGCTTTTAAATTTCCCATTTGTTAGATTGACTGAAATGTGTTTAGGCTTTTGCCTGATTTTATTTTTTAGAAGAATAATACATATTGTGGAGCTTTCATGCTGCATTTCTAGGATTGCCTGTTATTTGGTATTTTGTAGTTGTGTAGTATTCTTTTCATATTATGGCATGCAGATTGACATTTGATTTAATTTGATTTGTGCAGTAATTATGCATTGGTCACTTGTGAACAAATGAACTTTATTTTGTTGAAATACAGTTGTTTTGATTTATAAAGCCTTGTTTGCTTGTGACAATGCAGCTGAATTCAACTTTCTTATAAGTGCCTACTGTAAAATTTCAATTTTCAGTTATTCATGACTCTGTATCAGCCTTTTGTAAATTCTTGCTAGCCAAGTTTAAAATATCTGTATCGTTATGCATTTTCATTATTTCTCAATATGGTGTGATATCTGCAAAGGTTTTGTAAAATTTCAGTTTCAAATATCTTATAAGTTGTGATTCTTGATGCTATGTTTGTACACCTCTTATTTCATGCCATGGTGTAGCATTTTTCATTTTATATTACTGGCCTTTCTTCATGTGCATGTTCATTTGATTTTCTAGCTGTGTGTTCGGCCATGTCCCTCCTGCAGAGCCTCTGGATAAATTTGGAGTTATGCAAATCAGCAGCAGATACTCAAACTTGAATTTCTTTCCAGACACTTATGACTATGTTATAAATACTGGCATATTAGTGTAATAGTGGGAAAAAGGTTCTTGATGAAAGAGAGGCCCAGCTCACTATGGTTTTGCATAACCTCTTGAGTCATACCACATTAATTGAGCAATCAATAATCACAACAGAAATTTTTTGCATTATCTCTGTTTAATTAAAAAATATAGCTTCTTTGTTTGTCACCCTTATTATTGCTTTTTGTATTGAGAAATTGCAGGAAATGCGTGCATCAAATCCTTTGTCTCATGGAAACATCACTGATACTAATCTAAAAGACAGTTGGCGTTTAGATGGATCTCAGGATAAGAAAGACTGGAGGAAAATTGTCCCTGATGTTGAAAGCAGTCGCCGTTGGTGTGAAGAGGAGAGAGAAACAAGCTTACTTGGCAGAAGAGATCGTAGAAAAGAAGATCGTCGTGCTGATGTCATTTCATCTAGGGATGTTTCTGAAAATAGAGCCTTGTCTTCTACAGATCGTTGGCATGATCCCAGCAACCGTAGTTCTGTGCATGAATCCCGGAGAGACAGCAAATGGTCTTCAAGGTGGGGTCCTGAAGATAAAGAGAAGGATTCTCGAACTGAAAAAAGGACAGATGCTGAGAAGGAAGATACTCAGATTGACAGACAATCTTTTGTCAGTGGCAATCGCACAGCTTCTGAGCGTGACAATGACTCTCATGATAAGTGGAGGCCACGCTATCGCATGGAAGTTCATGCTGGTGTCTCGGCTGCATCCCGCTCTGCAGCAGGATTTGGGCCAGAGAGGGGACGGGTGGAGGGCTCAAATGTACCATTTGCTGCAGGACGTGGAAGGTCTACAATTAATGGAAGCCTACAAGTAGGTAGGTCCCCCTCTTTATCTGTTGTTGGCTCAGCTGCTGTGGATAAATTATTCGGCTCCTCTGCTCCTAGTACACATTGCTATCCTAGGGGAAAGCTTCTTGATATTTATCGTAAGCAAAAGACCCTTCCTAGTTTTGATGCCATACCTGATGATATGGTTCATGTATCGCCAATAACACAAGTAGAGGCCATTGAGCCATTGGCTTTTTTGGCTCCCGATGCAGAGGAAGAGGTATTTGAATTTTTTTTTAACTATTTTATGGCATTGTAGCCATTATGGCTGCTTCAAATTTGATTATTTTCGCTTGCAGGCTGTTCTTGGGGATATATTGAAAGGAAAAATTAGAAGCAGTGGAGTATTGCAGAACTCATTCAGGGACAAAATTGTGGCATCAAATGATTATAATACAGGTTACAGGAGTTGCATTTTCATTGGTTATTGCTTAACAAACTACTTCGTTTCTCTTTGATAGAGGATTTATTGTTTATCCAGGTTTTGTTAACACAACTTTCGATGAGGGGAAACTGAGTTACTCAGTGGTAACCGAGGAAACTACTGAAACTTTTGAAGGAGCTGCTGTAAATAGTTCTGATGAAGGTAATGGTTCTGACGGATTAGACACATCTGATCACCAGACAGTTGTTGCCAATGGTAAGGAAATCATGTTCTAAATCTTTGACTGTTGCTAGTTGAGTTGAGAATTGATAATGGATGACTAACTATGCCTATGTATATATATGTCCTTTTCTTTTATTTCAGAAAAGCATGGTTTTAAAGAAGGCATAGGAAAGATTATGACTGGAACAACTGATATGGTGACATGTGATGCGGTTTTTAAAAGACAAGAGAATAAATATTTGGAAAGTCAAAAAGGAGAAGATATGATTCTTTCAAAGCCTAAGTTGGAGGATATCAAGCTGGCTACTGTAGACATTGATGGCCAGCTACCTGATGATTCAAACTCTCTACTTAATTTTTCATCTTTGCAGCAAACTTCAAATTGTGATCAGCTTCATCTAAGAAGCAATGACGAAAGACATCCATCGGATATTGTTGCACCACCAGAGGATTTAAGCTTGTTCTATCTCGATCCTCAAGGAGTGATACAGGGACCATATATGGGAACTGACATCATTACTTGGTTTGACCAAGGCTATTTTGGAACTGATTTACCTGTTTGCTTGTCAGATGCCCCAGCTGGAGCACCTTTTCAAGAACTTGGTGAAGTCATGCCACATCTAAAAGTTAAATTTGGATCTTCACCCGGTGCTACTATGGTTAACACATCACAGCTATCTGATGCTGTTGGAGACAACTTGGTAGAGAGTCTTAGCCCTCCTGCTTCTGGTCCTGACTTTAAGGGGTCTGCTCTTATTGATCAGCAATGGGTTTCAACTGGTCCTGAGGCTACTTCAAGTGTTAATTTTCCTTCAAGAGTGCTTAATCATGATAATCACTCTGATCTCCAATTCTCAGACAATCGGAGTTTCCACAATTTTGTTGCTCAAGATGGAGGTATGCCATGCAGCTTAAATTTGCTGTTAGTTTTTGTCATTGTGTCTAGTTATGATACCACTTCAATTGCATTATTTTCTCGTTTTTAGTGACAGAAATTGTGTTTCCTGGGAGGCCCGGAAGCAGCAGCGGAAACAGTCTTAGAGTATCTGCTGCTGATTTTCACAGTTCAATTTCCAGTCCTGCTAGCCACCATTCCCTTGCTAATGAATATTCAGAAAATAGCGTGCCTGGACATCAGGAAGATGATAAATTGCATCCTTTTGGCCTGTTGATGTCCGAGCTCAGAGACAGCTCTCATTTGAGGCGTACTCAATCATCCAATGTGGCCTCAACTATAGGTGATCAGGGTCGGTTCATGGATTCTTTGCTTGAAAGAGACGCCTCATTTGTCAGCCAAAGTGCTTTCAATACAATGGCTGATCAGTCCTTTCTGGGGGAAACATGGTCTGATGATTGTAGAAGAAACATACTTTCTAAATCAAACTTTCATCAAGGTTCTATTGACTCTGACCAGTTGTTCCGTAGGGAGGAAAAATTGAATGATTTTGACATGGGAGAATACTTTATCTCACAAAAATTGCAAAATGGACAACTTCAACATCAAAGTCATTTGTCTCATTATTTGTGTCATGCAACTGGAATGGAAAAAGAGCAAATTCCAGGTTTTGCTCATTCTCAGAGTAAGAACCTAAATCTGCAGCAGGCAGGCCATCCTAGATCAGATATGGAACAACTTTTGGAACATCAGTTTCAACAGCAGCGTCATCTTGAGTTTCAGCAGCAGCGTCATCTTGAGCTTCAACAGCAGCGTCATCTTCAGCTTCAAGAACAGCAGCGTTGTCTTGAGCTTCAAGAACAGCAGCGTCATCTTGAGCTTCAACAGCAGCGTCATCTTGAGCTTCAACAGCAGCGTCGTCTTGAGCTTCAAGAACAGCAGCGTCGTCTTGAGCTTCAAGAACAGCAGCGTCGTCTTGAGCTTCAAGAACAGGACCGGTTGTTGCAGGAGCAGCAGCAGCAGCAGCAGCTTCGTCTCAACCAAATAAAATTGCTGCAGCAACAGCAACGGCAACGGCAGTTGCTTACGGAAAGGTTATTGCAGCATCAGATGTCCGATCCTGGTTATGGGCATTTGAAGGTAGATCCTATGAGGGAGAATGTGCTTGATCAGGTTCAGTTAAGGAAGCACCTTCTGCATGAACTCCAGCAGAATTCTCACACAAGGCAGCTTGATCCATCAGTGGAGCAGATCATTCTAGCAAAGATTGGTCAGAGCACACTCCGAGGACAGCCAGATGCTTTACTGGACCTCATTTTGCAGGCAAAGCATGCGAATATGCTCTCTTCAGAGCAGCAGATTCATTTTCAGCAAGAACCTTTACAGGCACGGCAATTATCTAGGGGATTGAGTCAGCATTTGGGGATTGAAAGGGAAATATACGGCAATGGGCGACGGTCAGTTGACGGGGCTGGTCAGTTTTCCAGGTCTATTTCCAGTCGTCACCAGGCTCAATATGCAGGCTTTAATGCTTCAGATTTTCACCAGCAACGGTGTAGAATTCCCTCGCATGAGGATCAATTCAACCATCTTAATTGGAATCATGCTATACAGGAACAACATCAGCGAGGGTTCTATGAGCCTAGCTCTATGGCACTAGATAGGTCAATGTCTCTTTCTCCTGCTGTTGCTCCTGGAGTGGACTTGGATAATATTAATGTTCATGCACAAGGTTTAGATTTCCCAGATCAGCATCCCTATGGGCACTCCACTGGCCAGCTAGGTTCTTTTTGTTCAGGTATCCCTTCTAACTCCCAGCAAGTCTCCGAAGAGTTAGATGCTTATCCAGATCTGATAGAGAGACCTTCCTCCGGGAACAATGAGCTGCTAGGAAATAGCTGGATTGAAAGAAAAATGCAGGAGTTGAATCTTAAAGACGAACAACAGAGAAGGGAGTCAGAAATTAGTACAACTCCTCTGGATTCAAGTATATGGGCTCCGATTGGAGGAGATGAGGAGAACTCAAAGCAAGCTATGATGGACTTTCTCCACCAAGACTTGGGTCATCGATCAATGCAGTCATCAGAAGTTGATTATCAACATCATATATCATCTTCTAAAACTCAGGAAATTGTTTGGCCAGGTCCTGAGACATACTCTTCAAATCTTCCTTTCAATCATCTCTCAGATCAAGAAGTCAGTGAAAGATTTATCCAGGCTGGTTCTAGAGCAGCAATAGAACACTCTAACTGTGTCATTAAATCAGCTATGGATAAAGACTTTTCTGAACTACAAGGACTGGAGGGGAAGACACATGGGTCAAAAGTCACAAGCAGGTCAGTTTCAGAGATTGAGGATAACTTGGTGAAGCAAGCAGAAAAATCCCTGGATTCTGGGGAGCTACCTATTAATGCCTATGGTAGGCCTACCTCACTAAGTGTTGCTGGTAAGCGGTGAAAACATTTTTCTTTGGTAGATCTTATTTCTGTTTAAATGAATGTTGAAGCACTGAAAATGGTGCAGGTAGAAATGGTAGCTTATACAGCTCTCAGATTCGATTAGATAAGTCACTTGTGGAAGCTTCTAATGACAGGTATGTTGTGTCTTCTGCTATAATTTGTAGAGTACAATCATGAAGTTTTGATTTGCCAGTAGCTAATTTTGTTGTAGAAGTTTTGCTTGACGGATTTAAAGTAGCAAACAAGTGTGTTGAAGTGCAACTTTTTATCCCCTTAGTTATGTTGTTGAAAAGGTCTTGTCCTGTTGACAGGCTGCCCTCGATATTAACCCAAGGGCTTGATACTGATTGGAACAAACGTCCACCTGTATCACAAGCTTCATCTTTCCTGGAAGTTCTTCCTGAGCCAACATCTGCTCCATTTGTCAAGCAGAGAAGTTCAGCTTCTCTTATATCTGATGGTATATAATATTTTTTTCAGTGATATGCTTTTGGTTATGTTGGGTTGGTTGTGAATAACATTAGTTAATTTACGGTTGTTGGTGACTTTCAGAAGGAAATAGGGAATCTGTTGGTAATCCTTTAGTGACTTGTGCACCTGAAATGCAGCCATCTGGCAAGAAAGAACTGCGTTTTAGGCGGACATCATCTTCTGGTGATGCAGCTGTCTCAGAGACATCATTTATAGACATGCTTAAGAAACCAGTTGTTCCAGAAGCTGATGCATCAACTTTTGAGTCGTGTGATGGTGGTGCGCCGACTGGGCGAGGTGGAAAAAAGAAAGGGAAGAAAGGAAGACAGATAGATCCAGCTCTCCTTGGTTTCAAAGTTTCCAGCAACAGGATCTTGATGGGTGAGATCCAGCGCCTTGAAGATTAACCCGCCCCTGACAAGCAGTTTATACGTACGTAATTGCTATGCAGTAATTCTTCTCATTCATTCTTTGATCATATAGCAGCTTTTGTGCAGTTTAGTTGAAAGCATATTTGTTCTCTTTTTAATTCCTTGATTTATTTTCTTCAATAGCATATGATTTAGAGTTCAACACCTGCTGATCATTTTTTTTAAAATTTATTTATTTAATACTGTAAATGAGGAGGGAGGTGTATCGTTTCTGTAGATGGGTGGGGATCAGTTCAGATGGATCGAATTCTTTTTGTATATTTGTGTACCCTAATAAAATGAATAAAAATAATTACCTATTTTTACTATTCAATTTTCATTTTCAAGTGTATTTCCTTACCTTTTGTTTTATAAACCCTTTCTATATTTCAATTGAAATGAATCCCCTTTATATTTGTTTGTTTATTTTTATTATTTTTAAAAATTTTGATTTAAATAAAAATAAAATAAATTTTTATTATTTTCTATTGTTTTCAAAATTAACGATAACTTTCCTTTTATAGCATTTACTCGACTCAATTGTAAAAATAAAATTTACAAACTGTTAGCTAATGGTATTGTCCTCGTGGCTATCATATTTTGGCCGCTTGTTCGCCCTATACTTGTGTAGAAGATGCGGCGGAACCCAGATGGAGAGCCATTCAAATGTAACTAAACAGTGCTATGTTTAGCAGTCTTGATTACAGGGTTTTGTAGTCATGCTATGGGTTTAAACATGGACTACGATCCTCTTATTCTAGGGATAATCCTACCTGCAATGCCACAATCTTGGTGGTGCAACAACACACCAACGTAGAAAATCACAGGAATCATGGACTTCTATAAACGGTAACCACGTAGAGGAGGATGCAAAAGATACACCATTTCAGACTAGTGCGCAGTAGGGACTTGGAGATGAGATTTGACTTGGTTTCCTCTTATTTGTAAATCATAACTGCAGAAAATTATGGTTTCCTCTTTTTCGTGATGCCAATGAGCCATATTCTGAAAAATGAATGAGATGTAGACACTTTCCAATCAATAATAATTATGTCACCAATATTACCACTAACATCCAGGATATAATCAGCTGCAAAATCCCTTTCAAGCACCAGTTTCAGAATCTAGACATTTTTTTTTTCCTGCAATGCATGTAGCAGCTGAAGAATAGGCTCTGGTTGTGAAGAAGATGAAAGTGATGCTAATAGTTCCGTAGATATCACTTGCAACATTGAAGATGAGGTTTCTCGAATCCATTTTATATGTTCAATGGCAATTTGAACCTCTCCGGCATCAGCTAAACATTTCAGCAAGATAACATGGGAGTCTGAATGTCCTATATCAGAAGATAGACCACGGAGCAGCTTGGCAGCAACCAGAAAGTGACCTGCGTGGAGCTTAACCAAAACATGTAAATGAGAAAGATATACACATATAAATACAAGATCAAGTTGAAATGTTGAATACATACCTCTTCTGCAGAGAGAAAGAATGAATGTGCACAAGATGCTATGTGCGAGCATTACATCCTGATTAACAGACTTGGTAAAGACTTCAAAAGCAGCTTGAAGTTTTGTTTCTTGACAAAGCCCTTCCAAGAGGGACGTGTAGGTTGTAGCATCGGGTGCCACTCCTTTCTCCAACATATTGTGAAAGAGCCTTAAAGCATCTTCGACTTCACCAACTACTGAAAACTTGCTAATAAGTATATTGTAAGTCCTCAAATTCCCACCACAGCCACTGGCAAACATCTCATCCCACAATTTTTTAGCAGGACGCAGTAAATCTTCTCTACAACAAGCTTCCATGAGAGAATTATAAAAAGAGACATCTGGGCATAATCCTTTCTTCTTCATCTCCTGAAGCACCCCATAAGCTTCTCTCAGTCTTCCGGCTGTGCACAAGAATGAAACCATCACATTGTAACTCTCCACATCTATGAAATAATCATTAACAGACAAAATCCTAAAAACCTCAACCAGTTCATCGCTCTTGTTATGCTTACACAAATTCTTGCTCAAGTTACTCAGTGTCAACAAAGTTGGCAATCGCCCTTTCTCAATCATAAAATTGAAAAACACAATTGCAGAACTAGGATCAATGCCCGATACTGATCCTATTAATGCATTTAAAACATCATCGTCAATGGGAAAATTCCCACTAATAATCACTTCACCCAACTCTTTTGATTCGCATATCCGTCTCTCCGAAATCAAACCTAAAATAAACTCTCTATAGTCACTAGTTCTTGGTGCAACCCCTAGCTTCCTTTTCTTCTTCAAAACTGATTCTCTTTCAAACACAGATCCCATTAGTTTAAACTCTTCGGCTAGAATTCTATAGGCGATGAAATCAGGTTTACACTCCCTAATCCTCAACTCATCCAATACTTTAAAAGCCTCTTCAACTCTTTTAGCCTCGCAAAGCCCGTGAACTATCAAAACTGCGATAACTGACCCATTAACCACCGAATTACCCCTCAATTTGATCTCATCTATCATACTTAACACTTGAACAAGTTCGGCATTTCTACAAAACTTCCATATAAACACGCCGAAACCGATAGTACTAAACTCGACACCTCTTTGAGACATTTCCTCGAATACCTTTAAAGCACAATCAAGGTACCCATCAGAAGCTAATGCAGCCAACAGAGAGTTACATATTGCAGGCCCAACTTCTTGACTCCTTAACTTAACTCCGTTAAAAACCAAAAACGCTTTCTGAGTACTTTTTCCATGGATCAATGAACGAATTACAGAGCGATAAACTGAAGAATCTAGAGTAATTTTATTGGCTTTGACTTGTTTCAAAATGGAGTCAATGGCGTTGAATTGGCGGGAAGAAGAGAGAGATTTAAGGACTGCCTGGTAAGAGACAGAGGAATGGGTGAAGTTGGGCTGTTGAGAAGCCCAGTTGAAGAAGCCAAGAGCGAGCGAGTGGTGAGTCAATAGATGGTGGTCGATGACGCAAGCCACGAGTGATGGACTCAGAGAGTCGCGGAGACCAAGTTGGTGGAGGGTTTGTTCTAGTGAAGGGGTCCATTTTCTTGTGGGTTTTGTGTGGTTCGATGCCGAGATTAATGCTCGGCCGATCCGAGTCGCTAACTCAGTAGCCGATAGCATGACTCATCCGACTATGATAACTGGGTTGCAGTTGCAGAGAGTAACAAGAGAGTGAGAGATGACAAATTAAACGCTCAGTTTGTGCCAAGCCCCAATTTTACACTACAAACTTCTGTTACTTGAAGATTATCCATATCCTCCCTTGAAACATATTTTGATTACTCAGCAAGACTTCAATGTATTTTAGTAATTGTAAGCAAGTTTCTGCAATATTTATCCTATCTATCCATGAACGTCAATAAAATTAACAATGGCAGAAAGAGCAAAATAGTATTAATATTCACATGATTTTCATTAAGCTTAATCTATACAGACTTCTGAGTTTGTGTACAATCCATGTATCTATATCCTGTACACAAAATACATACAAATATACAACGGCACTTGATCTGTATACTAGATGGCAGGAACATGGGAGATATCCAAGTTATTTACACCGTATCTTTCTCCCCAATGTGGTATTCCTGTCCTAACATCTGATTTTTCTGTACAGCATGTACTTCTGGGAGTATATATGATGAAACAAACTTAAGAATAGGATCCGATCAGCTTGAAAGTTTGAAAAGTTCTTGCTTTAAAGAAGTTTCCCAAGAAAAATCTTCCTCTTGTCTCCTCGGGTGGCGTTGGTGCGGGAATTGAATTACCTTTTACCCGCAGTTTGGTTAGTCCAATCTGTTGGCGAATGCAATCAATAGTCTTTGGATCAACCGGGCTTCCTGTCACATCTGTAACATAGAACGTGTCTTTGACCTTCCCATCTTTTGTCGAAATTTCCGCTCTTCTAATAGACAAACTATTTTCACGGAATATCCTGGTGATGTCCGAAAGGAGCCCAACACGGTCTTCTGTGCACAATTCTAGCTCCAGTCCCTGCATGTCCACGTAACATTCTTTAGTACACAGCACTGAACATGCCTGCATAGATTATATTCTCACATTAGTTTCCCTGTACCTCGTATGCTCGCCTCTCTATCGCTGCTTCAAGACACTGTCTAACACGTTCTCGCTCTGCTTCTGAGCTTATGGGGAGCCCATCAGTGTGTCGAATATAAAATTCCTACAAACAAACCAAATACTAAGTGTAAGAAAAGAGAGAGTAATTGTCATTGACCCTGTGTGCATATTACATAACCGAGCTGTATCTGGTAGAGATTCGACCCCTAGATGGAGCACAGGGTCAGAATAAGGTTTAAACAACTATTCAGTTGTCTCAGTCAACACTTTTTTTACTGGTTTGGCAATAAAAATAGTATTTTCTGTGTTGATGATCATTTCATAAAAGCATTTTCAATCTCACCTGGTAGGCCTCCATCCTCCCTGTGCTAACCATTCCATGAAAAACTACATACTGCATGTCTGTTAGAGTGCAAACGATATCAAACAACAGTTTTGGCCGATCTTTTGATCTCATAGTAATCACGGTGTAATCCTTCTCAATATTCAATACAGTAACTTGGGGCCTTGAACTCCTATCCTCTACTCTCCCTACAGCTTTCTCAACCCTTTCATAGTCCCTATCGTCAAACATGATCTGATGCAACCTTCTCTCTCTATTCATAACACCAGGAGGTGAAACTATTGTCTTTGCCTTTTTGAAGTCATTGTTTCCTCTGAGGACATTGCAAAGCAATTGCTTTATTGTTGATAGACGTTTTGGATCTTTAATTGCACACCCTGTGGAATTGTCTGTGACATGAGCTACAGCCGCAGCTCTATCATTGTGTGTCCATATCTCTGCATTTACTACATTGCAGTTAAGGTCTGCAAGAACTGCACAAACTTCTGAAAATAGACCGGGTCTGTCGGTGCCAGTGAGTTCAATTGAGGTATGCTCTTCCGAAGGCATCACCCCAACAGAGCTTCTCAAGGAGGGGGCAAAGCTGACATCATTCTCAAGCCTCTGCAAAGAAAATAAGCCAAGAGGATGGGCTAGTCAACATCGTTCTGAGTCAAGAGATAGTCAATGAATGACAGTAGAAAAAGAATACTAAATCCCTCTGAGGAGTTATTGTATTATGCTGCCTTGCAGTCTGTCAATACTTGGTTAATGCTCACTATGTGCGGGAGAAAACGATAAACCAAACTTCTATATTAAAATTTGGAAAAAAGATCTAATCAATGAAGACTCTCCACCCCACTCAAACCAACAAAATAAAGTAGGCTACGCTTGTTTCCCTTCATTCTCCCTGATTGTTCAGCAATCAAATGGATGATCAAACGAAAAGATAAGTATCAATTTCTTACCCTTTGTACGTAATTGATGAATTCCTTATCTCTGATTTTGTTCCCATCTTGATCAATCACATTAAACACTGAAATCATACATTGCAATCAGAGAAGAAGATGAGAAACAAATAAAGATACTCTCAACTCTTCACTATTGGAACGAGTCAAAGAAGAAACTTTACCATCCATAAACCATCCCCCGTCTGATGATATGTAGGCTTTCTTTATTACAAGGTTCACATCAGTAAGCACTTGAACAACTTGCAGAAGAATTCCATGCTTGTTGAAACTGTCTACCTGAACAAAAAATCCAAATTTATATACCCAGTCAATCATATAGGAATTTAAGTACACTGTTGAGAGTAAGAAAAATTAAAAAAATTAACCAGTCAAAACAAACGCGTATGATAAACCTAATTTTGCAAAAGCCAGGACAAAATCACTGGAAAGGATTTTACCTGTATAACAGTGGCATGCTCACATGTAACGTTGTCAATCACAACTCTGCAAAAACAGGGTCTAATAAAATCAAATATGGAAATAAAACAAAGGAACAGAAGCAAAAAGTTTTCTGTATAAATTGCAAACTTCTCAAAGTTGCTTGAAATTTTCAGTTGGGGTATGAATATAATGAAAAGTTAGTTAAAATTAAACAATTTTGCTGTTATTTGTGGAAGCAAAAAAAATCTTAAAGATATTTTCTTTGTTTTTCTTCACTTTTCCTTCGGTTTCCCAACAGCCAAACGGACCAAGAAACAAAATTTCGAAATAAAAAGGAACAAAAACACGATCAGAGTGAAAAACAACAAAAGAAAATTAACTCTCACAAAAGCACACAAGAATAAATTGCGCAAAATCAAAATATAAAAGCCAAAAAAATACCTGGGTGGATTAATCCTCCTTATAAGCTTGGCAAACTCATCATCCATTTCTCCAACTTAATTTTTCAATATAGAAAGCACAAACCCAACTTCTAAAAACTTGAAGTTACTATTTAAACACGAAACCCAGACACCTAGAATCAAAATTAACCCAAAAAAATAATTAAAAAGAGAAAGAGCGGCTTTATTCAAAGAAGTGGATTTACTGTACTCTAATGCCTCCTCCAACATCCACGGAAACAATACCGCACAGGCTAGAGAGAGAAGAGAGCTCAAAGAAGAGAGTAACGAACAAAAGGCACTAATTAAAGTAAAGTAGGACACTTAGCACTAACCCAAACCCGATTATAGAACAGGGACTTGGTTTTAGTTTGATTTTGGTTTCTGTTTTCTGCAACGTGGCGAGTAGGTATTGGCGGGATATACGGTTTGCTGACCAGGGGGCGGTGCTGTTGGGGGAAGGGAGTGAAGTGTTTGGTGTACGTGTGTGGGGCTCTTGAGTTAGACGGCAAAGGCCGTTTCCCTCGCGGGTTTTTTTCAAGGGCACGTGAGGGTAAGAATATGCACGTGGCGTTTGCAGAATGGTCGGGATATTGCCGGTATTTTTGGCGGCAAATACAGCCGAACTGGTTCTTTGGCCACGTCATTTTGGTGCTCAACTTGCCCTCTCTCACTCTCCTCTGTCACCGTCAGTTCAATCAAATATCTAATTGAATAAAGAGGTCTTTTGACTTTTCAGTAAATCATCTCATTGCCGAGGCCTATCGAATCAATAAATATGTAGTGATATAGGAGGCGTGAACGTGGAGTCATACGCAAACCCAGATTTCATTTTCAATAATAGAGCAGTCAGCAGCAAGCAAGCAAGCATCCATCAATAGCTTTGGTTTTGAAAGCAGAGTGCATAAATGCACAGCAATTGCATGTTTCCAATTGGTTTTCTACGCAGTGTGAGATCATGCAGCTACACGTCACTTGTGCTTTGCTTTTACAAGGTAACAGGAAAAGGAAATGTTCTCGTAGCTTCAATTCAACGAAGTAGTTAGTTGGTAATCAGCCATAGTTAGCAAGTAGGATTAGCCACCCAATCCCAAGTGTGGACACGCAACAAGAAAGATTAATTAACAGTAATCCAATAATTATATGCTTGGTTATTTATGGTGAAACAAGAGGTCACACTCACATGGGTAATGGGAATTGCATGAAATATCTAAGTCTAAGCCTGAAAGGTGCCTGGTATTGTTGGGAATAAAGAAGAAGCTTTTGCCTTTTGGGATACTTGAAAAGATGAAGAAGAATTAAGGCAAAACCAACGCCATTAAAGAACCAACCAGCCAGCCAGCCAGCCGTCCCATGGGTCCCCATTCAAATTGATGGGCATCCACTTGGGTGGCCCAACCATGGAAGAAGGAACAAACGTTTGGGGCCCCAAAAGAATAATTTAGATCTCTAATTTGACAAATGAAGAAGTTAGGTATTCACACGTACACGCAACGTGCATTATTACAATCATGTGCAATTTCTCTTTAGATATTTTCTTTTAACAATAGCTTGTTTGCATTGGCTATATTTTTTTTTGTTTTGTGTGTATTTGGTAACTTATTACGACTTTTATAAAAATTTAAAATATTAAAATTTTATTTTTATTTTAAATTTTTATAAAAAAATATTTTAAATTATAAAATAATATATTTTTTTAAAATATACCATAATTAAATTCACAAATAAAAATTCATCGAATGTTAAATTATAAAAAGATTCTATTTGACTTGAGAAGCAGAGCAGTAAGAATGTCATGGGTTTGTAAATTCGCTGAAGAATATATTAATTAGCTTTCTTGTCCCCGTTTATTGATATAATGGTAGTGGTAGAATACCTCGTGACTTGTACGAGACATGTTAAATGTCCATTCAATAGTCGGAATATAATTTCTCTTAATGGTTTAATGCTGTTACTACACGGAAGAGAAGAGCTAGGTGGGTTTTGATTGCCTAACTAAATGGGCATTGACTTGAAGATGATTGTCCAAGTCTATCTGTTCTCTAATAGTGATGCTATTGTGGTGCTTTCGTGGCCCTACGGCAGCATGTAATTGAATCAATACCACCACTAATACTTTTTCTATCTTCTTCGAGTGTTTGCAAGGACAGTATACTTAGTTTGGCATAAAATGGCTAAAGTAGAATCCAAAGATTATACTAGTAAGTACCCCCAATATCAAAGGGCATATGAATGTTTTAAGTCGATGATATGAGATCGGGTGATGGGTAGCAACCGTAGGGAAAGTAGAATCGGCCAATAGATTGTTGGGTGGAGTTATTGGATGAGCACAAACACAACACAAATCCTTGTGGAATACAGGCAGGAACTCATTATAAGTATTAGTATTAATATCATAATCTTCATTCCTTTCTTTGTTGCTACGTTAATTAAAAAGTCTACATAATTAAATGGGATATGCTTCGTAAGTTAAACCAGGCCAAGTCAAAATCAGTAACGAAGACTTGTAATGGGCTATTTGGGTTTTGTTCCCGAACATAACTAGGCCTAGTACAATTTTTATAAAGTGGGCCTTGCAGGTTACACTCGAATCCAAGTCACCAGCATAAGAAAAGGGAGGACAAGGCTTCATTTCCGTTGCCTTTGCCCACGGCTTGCAAGCATTACTCAGTTTCATCAAGTAATGCAGAAACATTTACTGTGTTTACAAAAATACATGATGATGGTACTTTCACTTCTTTGGCGTGTATAATGAATTACTACATGTCGTGGGTCAATGTCTATTATAATAACAACATGCTTGAATTGAATGCAATAACACATTCAGTAAGAGATAGTATATATGCATGAAACATTCGTGTCTGTCCATAACTTGGCACTTGCAGCATGTTTACATTCATTCATCAAATATTCAATCAGGAATACCATGTTTACCAATGGTTGATTGCTACCTGGTCATCATATGATTTGAACACTGACATATTTTTAATAAGAAATCTCCTTGGACTAATCTTTAGATATCATTTCACTCAAACAAGGGAAAAAAGAAACAAGAGATATGGCTCCCTTCCTGCACGATTCCCAGGAATGTTTTATTTCCACCAGGATGTATCACAGACATCAATATACAAGTACAAGAGAAAACCAAGCAAATTGGCTGCATGCAATTTGTCACTTCCTTTCAAGAGAAATAAAATTACAGCTAAAAAAGTATTCAGCATAGACGAAATTAAGAACTTTCCTGGAAATAACAACTCTGTAATGAAAATATATGTAGCAAACAATCTTCATCATTTATATCGTGAACATTCAACCTCAGCAGCTGGTTCTTAAGAATCAAGACATTGGTGTAATTCGACCAAAAAATACGACTGGTTTCAGGACAGCTTTTCAAGATTGGATCAATCCACTCTTGATAACCAAGATTAATGAAATCCAATTTTAATCCAAAATGTATACATTCATATAACAAGGATACTTATACAATAACCTTCTAAACATTTCATCGATGTAACTTCAGCACCTTAATGTCAATGTGTTGATATTTAACTTCCTTTTCTCTTATACCATTATCAAATGTCTCAGACATGGTAGCTGAAATCATTATTACATATGAATATAACACAAGAAATAAATTAGGCAAAAGTGCAGGGGATAGCAATTTGAAAGAATTGGAATCTTGATAAGGTTACGGATCAAAAAAGTGAAACTCACTAATGCCGTTGAAGCCATATCATCATATTTGACTGTGAAACATAACTAATTGAAAGGTGATGACATATTTGCAATACAAATAGTGTATTTTAAACTTGACAATGCTTAATTGACATGTTATGTAACAAAAGATACCAAACAAAGCTTTTAAATGTGGTGGTTCTGACTTACCACATTCTAGGGGAAGAAGCAATACCCTAATTCCAATTTTGTTGTGGCAATTGGGTTTGGACTGAGTGAGTGCAGATTTATAGCAGCAAATGTTAAATCAAATTAGACACCGACAGTCAGGGTGATGTGTCGTGGAAAGCAAGTAAACATTCAGCCCACTGCAAGTGAGTAACAAATAATGTGAAGATAAACATAACCACAGAGAGACTACACTAGGAAGGACAGATGGGAACATAGACTTCATGGCTGACGACAAAGTGATTAAGATGATGAAGTCAGCTTGCAATTGTGATGCCTTAGATGTCAATTTCCAAACAACTGAATAACCCTTAGTAAATAATTCGGAGCAACATTAATAATACGAATCTGGATGGATACTCTACATAAAAAGTTCATTTCCTTCTATGATTTAAGGTGAAAATGCGGTCCTTGTCTTGTTTTCCAATAACTTTTTCTTCAAATTCAAAACTTTTTATTTAGTATATAATTCACATGCTCAAATCTCTTAGGCCAAAAAATATCGGCCAAGGTTGACCGGTAAGTCAGGAAAGTGTTTGATTTTAACAAATTGATGATTAATTATGCTAAAGACTGAAGTCTTATTATGCTTTCAACAAATCTAGTAAAAGAGGGCAAGGAATATCAACACACTATAGCTGGAAGAGGCAAAGTAGAACAATTCATGGCAGAGTTCCACACATTTAAGGGTACCTCAAATGCAAGAGGTTTTCCATTCTCCATTGAAGATACTGGAAAGATAAATGTCATGACACTCCTAGTAATGTGCAGACGGTTGTCTAAACAACTATGATCACTTGATAATCCCTGGTTAAGGAATTGTAAATGAGACACCCCGTTGGTCTACCAAGTAAAAAATCAAAGTTTATTTGTCAACCTTAATATAAGAAAATAGAATGTTTCTTAAATTGTAAAAACAAATTTGTTATTTCAAACGGATTTCTACTTTTCACCATGCAGACCCTGTTTGGTTCCATAATCTGAGATGAGATTTAACTGAAAGCAAAAAATAATAATAATAATAAATAAAAAGAAAAAAATAAAACTTTGTGGTTCTCTCAGTAAGAAGTCAATGATGGATATTGATACCTGATATAAACTCATTCACTCACATAAAAATTGAGTGATAGAAACAAGAAGAGTTCATGGTTTTATAGAGAACTATCGTGAAGGAAATGGGCGAAAATGTTTTTTTCTTTGTTTTCCTTAAGCAGCGACTAGGAAATGGATTTTATATAAAGATACAAAGCAAGAAAATTGGCAGCCAAATGTATAAGAAATTTCTCCTCTCTGTGCAAAACATCTTATTGTCTTAGATAATTGAAAGCTCCTACTAGATCTAAGAAGATACTTCACAAGAATGACCGTAAAATTCACTGTTTTAACAAACAAACCGATTGCCACTCCATTCATATCTACAGAAGAACCAAATAATCAAAGATGACTTACACAACAATCAACAGACCTCTGAATTCTGATTATACAAGAAGTTAAGCCCAAACCGAGGCTATTTGGCTGTGCATTGTTCCACCTGCACATCCCACATCAAAACTAACATCATAACCATCAGCATCTCTTAAGGTTGTACCACCAAAAACAAATGGAGAAATGAAAGGGAAAAAAGAGAAAAAAAATCCAAGAACCAAAAGGACGCGAAAGCGGCACCTGTATAGGAAGACTTTAGTTGATGATGCAGTTGAGAAGATCAAAAGAAGGGGCAAACAAATCCAGTCCCTATTGAATTCCCTCTCAAAATTCATTCTTTTTTCTCCTTTCTTTTTCCCAATTATACAATACTTTAAAGCATTACAAAAAGTAAACACTTCAGCGTCTCAACAATGCTACTCATTCACTCTATTGTCCTGACCCTTGAGAATCAACCTTATTAGCAGGACCTTGTTGCTGATGCTGATGTTGATGCTGATGCTGATTCTGTTGCGGGTGCACCCTAGCCTGACCCATCTGCTGATAAATTTGACTCAAAGCTTGCGAGTTCAAAACCCCAATAGGACCGTCTTGAGACAACCCAAGCTCCAACCCAGGTAATTGCTGGTTACTAGCTCCACCTAAAATTGAAGTAAAAGTCATAGGGCCGATATTGGTCCCGGGCAAGTCAAACCCAGGAAACCCCATCTTTTGCAAGTAATTAGAATTTTCAGTCCCTATGATTCCTGTTGATGGACCAGAAGATGATGGCTGAAACCCAAACCCACTTACAGTTGGTGGCCATAAACCTGTTGCCAGTTGATGAGACCTTCCTAAATTACTTCCAACCATTGACCAACTGGTCCTACTTGAGCCACCAATACTAGAACCTCCTAAATCATCAATCTTTTGGTGCAAACCAGCCGTCAAAGAGGCTCCTTGTTGAGAAACAGAACCGCCTGCAGCTGCTAAAGCTGATGCAGGTATAGTTCCAGTCCCTGTGGCTGCAATTATAGATGGTTCAGCTTGTTGTAACAACCATTGAATTGTTTCACCATCAGATTTGTGACCCAATTCTCTAGTTAACTGAAAGATTCTTGCAGCACACAAAGCAGGCATCCTAATCCTTCTTCCTCTGCCTTCAACTTTTGTATGCCTGTCTTTGTTTGAGGTCCTCTTGGGCGCTAATTGTTTCTTGCTTTGTTCTTCTTTGTCAGCAATCACAATCTGGAAATCTTTGATCTCAGCTGGTTTATTCTCACCCATGTTAACTTGCCGATATTGTTGTTGCTGTTGTGGTTGTTGTTGCTGCTGTGGCAGCTGCTGTTGTGGTAGGTTCAAGAAGTTGGATACTTCTTCTTGTTGTTGTTGCGAAGGCTGCTTTGAGCCCTTGGGATCCATGAACAGGTAGGATTTTGGGATGTCCAAAAACAAGAAAAAATCAGACTTTGATTGAAGAAGGTGAGCTCAAAAGCCATATACCTCCATGAGTTTTTCACTGTTTTTGGTAAGTAAGCCAATGAAAGACAAAACTGAAACCGTAGAATATAATATCATCCATATCCCAATCCTACCCCCATTTCTCCAAGCCATTTTTTCTAAACTTGGGGTGTTTTGCTTGCTTTTATTACACACATAGTGTTGTGTCTGACATGTCTCTCTCTCTCTCTCTCTCTCTCTCTCTCTTGTCTCTTTCTGCTTTACTGCTTCTTGTATTATGCAACTTACTTTCACTGCCAAATTTTCACCACAGGGGCACTCATATTTTCTTTTCCCACATTACACGTGTTCAAAGTCAAATCATTTCTTTCTCTTGGCATTTGGACACTCATTAAGTTTCTCCTGGTTTTCTGGAAGAGTTTATTCTATTTTACAAGTGATTGATTCAATTTGATCCCAAATTTTTGATATTAACATAGTAGTTAAGTTGCATTTCACTGTTTAACACCAAATCATGGTACCCTCTTTTAAAAGGAATTGAATAATACACGTGGACGCTCGATGTTTTGCCACATGGATTGGCATACCGGGACTGGCTGATGGCGTTGCTTCTAACCCACTCTAGGCCAGTTCTTCCATGCAATGTTAACAATCAAAATTACACAAGAGAATTCATCATGACCAATTGCATACTCGCATTGCGTGTTGAAGACTGAAGAGTGGCGGTGGTGGTGGGGCTTCGATTTACATGAACATAGAGAATTGTTCATAGTATGTAATAGGATACTTTGAAGTCAAGTGATGCATCATTGACCCATCTATATACAAAAATTCTACAAGGAGATAACAAGGATTTGGCTAAAATATTTTCACTGTATCTAACATTTCTCAATTTAAAATTTAAAAATTAAAATAATTAACATAAAATTTAATATATATAATATAAAAAAAATTAAAATACAAATATAAAATTTAAAATAATTAATATAAATATTAAAAAAATTAGATGTATTTATTGTAGCAAAACTCATTAATAAGTGATAGGCAAAGAAGAAAGAATAATGATAAACGAAAAAAATATTATACCCTACTTGTCAAAGAAATTAAAATTTATTTAATTTAATACGATAAAAAATACGACAATAATTGTCATAATTGATGACAAAGATGTTTATTTTTTATTATTTTAACGTATTTTTCTATTATATTTTTGAAAGTGATTTTTTATATTTTATTTTTTAATAGGTATTATATTATATTATTCTATATAATTGCTTAATATTAAACATAAACAAGATAGATTAATTATTGATGAGGTTAGGTACATTTGTTTGTGTTAATTGTATTTGCATAATTGAAGAGGTTAATCAAATCCTTCAGCATTTGGTCAACCAAATTCAAATCCCAATGGAACAAGTAAATGATTATAAGCCTTTTAATTAATTTCTTAATCAAACCATGATCTATCCATAACAATAAATAAGTTTGGAATAATCAATGATCCAAAACAACCTTTAGTTTAATAATAATAAATATTTTTTTTGTTTAATAATAATAAAAATCAATTCATGATAGTTCAATTTCAAACAAATGCAACAATATATAATAATTTTTTTTCTCTAGTTCTTTGACTTCCATTGCATTGCTTAATCCATGCAATTCTTGGTTACAATAGTGGGCATTTCTTGTTAATGATATTGATGCATTTCTTTATCTTTTGTCGTTCTCTCAATTTGATCACCAAGCAACTTTAGGATTTTGGCCTGAATCACACAAGGAATGATGTTGTAGCTTTATTTTATTTTATTTTTTTAAAGAAAGAAAAAGAAAACATGAAAGCTTTGCTTGGATTGGGGAGAAGACCATTTTTTTTTTTTTTTTTTGCCATTTTGAAATAGTGTGAGTGCTAATAATGATAGGGATTGGATTATGTGGGTGTTGGTGATTGCATAGGTAGTCACATTTGCTTCCCATATGCGAGACAAAGGGGGCCCCTCTAATCTATCAAAGCTAGCAGTTGAAACATCATACCCAAATTTCACTTGAATTCAAACCCTTCAATGGGAAAGCAAAGATAATTCTTGCTTTTCTATGCATATATTTTTAAATTTTTAATAATTTTTGTTAGAATTTGACTTAGATATATTAAATATAAAATATATTTAATTTTTTTATTTTTTTATATTAAATTTTTTAATTTTACGTTTATATTTTAATTTTTTATATTATATATTTTAATTTTTATATTAATAATTTTAATTTTATATTTTAAGTTTTACGTTAAAAAATATAATATATATGAGATATATGTTAGTTGAATTTATTTTTTATTGTTATCATTAGACATATAAGAGATAAGGTTAGATGATGTATGGATGTATGAATGCATGTTTCTTTTTAATCATTTTATTCTCTAACTTTTTTGAAAGTTTTGTTTAGCCCATTTTGAATGTTAAGTTCTAGTTCCAATCAACACAAACTAATTCTAGTAATTGTAATTTAATTTTAGTTAAGAATTATATCTTTTAATATAAAATATAAAATATAAAATAAAAATTAATTAACGTAAATAATATAAAAAAATTTAAATGATTAACCTAAAATTTAAAATATATAACATAAAATATTTAAAATACAAATATAAAATTAAATATATTTTACATTTTATGTATTGTAACCAAACTCTTGTAATTGCTATCAATTCTTTCAATATTTCAATGAGTGGAAGACTACACTTACTTATATTTCTTTCTTTTGCAATAAGATTTAGAGCCGTAGGTCGTAACCAATCAACATACATATTAATAGAATTTAGAAAAAATTTTAAGTAAAATTATACTATTACATCATATATA
>CP135531.1:12248980-12275550 GCA_032402905.1 Khaya senegalensis | reverse complement strand
TATTTTTTACTTTTAAAATATAAATTTCTCACTAATTATGAAAAAATTCATATTCCTTCACTTTGAGGAAAAATAATTTTTTTTTATATCTATTTTTTATAAAAATAAATAAAATAATTCAAATTATTATTATTATTTTTTTCTCTAAAAACAAACATAAGGAAAATTTATTATTAGATGTAGCTGTTTATGGGTCGAGAAGATTTGGCCCAAATTGGAAGAGAAGTTGTGACGGATACCCCATTCATAAGGGCACTTCTATCAGTTAGTACAGCCTTGGGGGTATAGATCTGATACTGGGACAAATTGCATAATTGGGTTTGGACAGACTTTTGAGGTCCACCTTTGTAGCCCATCTCTTCTGATTCTTCTTTACTAGCACATATGAAAGCAAATCGAATGGCGAGGAAGGAACAAGAGAAAGAAAATAAATTGGCTCGACATTGAACAACAACAATAATAGACGACTACACAAATTATAATCTGTCATATCATTAGACTGCTACAGTAAGTTTGATACTTGGCTTAATCTGTTATTATTAGTCAAGAGTAATCCATAGTATTAAGAGTATATACTTCTAAATCAATAGTCTCAATGGGGCATATATCATATTCATCTTTCAGTACTACTGGCTATTTGAATCAAACATGAATGAAATTGAATTGACCAACCAAAATACTTTGCATTCTCCAATGTACCAGCCAATCTTGAAGACAACAACAGTTCACTCTTATTTGGGTCCACGGAATATTAGAGAAAACATAGTATCAAACAAGCATAGATGGCCGACATGGCTCTCCAAATCGTGAATGAATCACAGTTAACAGGCACTAGTACGTTTTCAATTTATGATTCGGCATCAACACTCAGCAATCTAAATCCACGAAGAAACTGTAAGAAAGAAAGAAATATATCTTTCAGTCTCTTGAGTTTTATTGATGCTAGCGTCGCGTCAAAAGAACATATCGGAAACCACTCAGATTTCTTGGTCTCCACGTGAAATTCACATGTTCACCATCTAACTATCCAATTGAATCGCTAAAGACCCCACTCCATGACTCAAGTTTTGCAGGTCTTGCGTTTGTCACAATGCAGATTTTGGAAGGGCAGAGTGATTCTATTGTCTCTAGTCCTTTAAAGGGGAAATAATTTCCTGCGTTTTATAGCTGCTTGTTTGCTAGCTAAAAATGTGGATCCTTATAGCACCTACTTCGCTAGCTACAGGTAGTCTAGATAGAAATAGAAAAAGCTTGTCTCACCTTAATCATAATTGCCAAATTTGGGGCAAAGAACATGCCCACCTAAATCACCAAGAAAGTTTGCTAAAGTGAACGTACAAACTTCATTCTATTGTAAAACAGATGAAATATGCACCAGTTTCTCCGTGACACTATAACTAGAAGCATAACCTATATGTCAGCGGCAAGTTACTATTTGAGAGCAGCAACGATACAGTTGAACTTCATAATTATCATCTGATTTTCATTAATCAATCCAGCACAATGAGATTAAATAAATTTATTGAAATTATATCTAACTCAAACATTGTCTTAATCATGCTTGCTCCAACACAACACTCAACATGCATATACGTTATGCTGATGTAGATTGAGGACAGGAAAAAGAATTATTGCCGGCAAATTGTGGAAAGAATGGACTGTCACATTTAATTTTTAGAAGTTCCCAAGTTCTTGAACTTGCTATCAGAACTCAAAAGGTAGAGCAGATGAATCTGTTGTGTGACTATCCTCGGATAGCAATAAGAACAACATCAGTTGATGTTAAATGCCTTGGTTAAATATTAATGAAATTTCAGATAATTGAGTCAGCTACCATGTGTCCAGACCAGAAATGGAATCTTAGAATGAGATTACAGTTGCACAATAAGTACAATTGATCAGTAAATAGAAACACAAAGCATACAAGTTCATAGACGTTTTATCAAAATTACTCACTTTTGCTGTGTAGCTTGCATTGTCAAACCCCACTTGAAGAAGCATGCATCAAGTTGAAAATGCTTGCGTGTATTTTGTCTTGATGCCTACAACAGCTTCCTCCTTAGCTTAATACAGCTTCCTCATAGATGCTTTAGGACATGTTAATAAATCAGGGCCACCAACCTGTATAGGTGGGCTCCTCATTGAAAGAATTCTATACATGGAAATGGAAAGCATTTTGAGAAGACAAGCTTTGACTGCTGAGAGATGTTGCATGTCATACCTGCAACAAGTGTACGGTTCCATGACAACACGAAAAATCATGGCTAAATGGCTTTGATAGCATCACGACAATCAAAATGGACTTTCAACTCTGGAAGTAAAAATAGTGTCATATAGTGTGATGATTAGGGGAGATGAAAAACAAAACCAAAAGAAAAGAAACTTGCTTTTGCCCCAGTATCAATACGTTGACAATATTTAAATTAACACAGTCATGCATTGCACACGAGTATTTTTTGGTTAATACTGCAAGGAAGCAAAACAGACTGCATTCAGCTCTTTCAGATGAGGGAACAGGAAACTACTGCAAAATTTGTTATAACCAAAGATCATCAGCTCCTTCAGATGACAGCATTGGTCAACAACTGCAACATGATGGAAACACGAACCAAGGAAGAGTAAAGCTTTGAAGATATTATGAGTATTAACTTTACCTATCAAAAGTTAAAAATCAAAAATCCAATACATCACCATCTACAATGCAAATAAATTCCACAAAAACTGTCAGTTAAGAACTCTTGTGATCTACAAACATTGTTACTTAGAGTTTCAGAAGTATGTAACATAAACAAGAATACAAACAAAGATAATTAACTTTGAAAAGTACAGTGAAAAGCGGTATGACCAGGGAGGATGAATAAATAGAGTATATCACAAACCCTTAACTCAGCACCCAAGCCCAGCACTTGCAATTGCTTAATCATACACACTAATTGGACAGATACTTGGAAGAGGCATCAGCATTGATGCACTAGAGAAGAATCTTTTACACAGAAGTATCTAACGTGAAGCATGACCCACCAAAAAGTATGGAGAATTAAAATACAATACCTTTGGGATCCTCGATGAGGAATATAACTCATTATTTAACAATCATCAGTGTGCCTGACAACATTCAACCAAAATATATATATTTGCCCTGCCAGACAAGGTGGGCTTTCACTCACACAAGGTACCTTAGAAAATAATTGTAAATATAGGATGATTAGACATAAAGTCATTGCACAGAACGTAAACTTATACACAGATTTGATTATGCTAACTCCTAATATCTCACCCATTTATGTGTGTCCTACTGCAAATGAATGTTTCTACACACATGCAGAAACATGGTAATATTAGATGGCTGACTGACTCAATAGACATATTTGTATAATCCCGTGTTGATAAATGGCTAATTGTGCATGCATTCTTCTATCTGTGCAACCTAATCCAAGTATTCCTGCATGCAAGAAAGCCATATCATCACCAGTTTGTGGGTCTCCAAACCACTCTCCAATTCATCCACTTGATTTGATCTTGACAAAGAACAGCCAACCAGAATTTTGTATCTTTCTAATTGTCTCTCTACTCACATCTATCTCCGACTCTTCTAGCAAAAACTGACTTCCCCTAAGCGGTCAATATTAAAAGATGCTGCTTATTCTGATCTCTAGCAATCTAATCATCACTTTCAAAGTCCATTACCCTCGCATATCTATATCTTTGTATGTGTCTCTTTAACAATCAAGCAATCTAGCATCAAGACTTCCAAAGCAAGATCAAAATGAAGGTAAGTCCCCATTGTACAATTTTTTCAGAACAGCATACATGTTTTAAATTCTTCAACTTCACCATTGCTGTCATTGTTGCAGCTACTGGGCTGGATGCACCAGAAAAAACGGCAAAATAGCATTGAGCTATTCAAGGATTTCACAACTGGTATTCCTACTACCTCATACACAACTGCATTACAGCGAAACAATTCCTATTGCATGCATCAGTCACAAAAAAAGTCATCACACAATAACAACACAACTTATTAAGAATGAACTTTGCCAGATCATTGTCTAATCTAATACAGCAGTTCAGCTCAGGATTCTATTATGTTTGTTTAATTTAGAAACTCAGGAATTATTTATATTTGAGAACGATAAATTTTTCCAGCTCAGGCAAAGGCTTAAAAGGTGGTTCTCAGACCACCAAAAAAGTGCCTCACTGCAGTTTTTTGCCAGAATCATCTCATGTTTTACCCAAACCACGTCCACCAAAACTGGTGGGGACCAACACCTTCCATGAATCAGATCCCTACACAGGGAATCGAGGTCATTTCATTTTAAGATACTGAGAACACTGCTAGGTTATTGCAGAAATCAACCTCCCATCATACCATGATTACAAGTTCGAAAGTGGTGCAGCCACAAGAATAGGTCCACATTTTTCTTTTGGGAACAGAAGGAAAAACGGTGCATCTTGCTGAAGCTTGTCTATAGCATCTACCTTCATAATTGTAAATGATGTCCTAATCCCACTTGAGACTCTAATTTCAGGCAACTACTGCACTTGCCTTTCAGCACAGTCAACCCTTGATGATCAAGACTATGATTCAAAGCCAAGCTTTGGCTCAAGATATGGATCTAGATCCTCAAAGCAGCCCAGAAAGGAATATGAAAACTCTACTTCTGAACTTGACGCCCAGGGAGTGGATGAAAACTTTAATGAAGAAATATTCATGGTTACTGCTGAGCCTTTCCACGGCTTTCTCACCATTGGAACCCTTGGTACAGAGTCAATCACCAGTGAACCAGCAACACCAACATTTCCCACATCTGCAGAGAACATCAAAGAGGAAAAAACAGAGGTGACAGAATATGACTTAAAGCTCATCAATGATGAACTGGAGAAATTCCTAGAGGCTGAAGCTGAAGAAGAAGAGAACATCGAATCATCAGGAAGAAACAGTTATGTTAGCATTGTTACACTCATTGACAAGCCAACAGAAGGAACCAATTCTGAAGATCGTGGAAAGATGATGGTATGTCCACTCCAAGGGTATCTATTTGGGTCAATTGAATTTCCAGAAACAATTACAGAGGAGAAGAAGGAAAAGGCATCACTTGGGGAGCTGTTCAAAAGGACAAAGATAACAGAAGAAAATTCCATGGAAAGAAAAGGTAAAGGGGAAATGCCAGCCAAGCGAATGCATAAATCTGTCAAAAATCTCATGAAGAAGATACTGAAAAAGTTCCATGCATCTTCAAAAGGCCCTATCCCTTCATACAATGATACTGCTTCTGTTTCAACCAAGAAAAAGCTGCATAAGGTGCGCCTTTTAGCTCTAGATTTTCTAAGAGCCATTACTTACTAATTATATATTACATAAGCCTCAGTTCAATACCTCTAAATCACGATGATCTAGTCTAAAAAAATAATGCCTCACTTTTGTTGCCAAACATGTAGGATAGATGGAAATCCACTAGAATAATCAAGTAGTGTGAATTGTAAGACTTTTTTTCATGTTAACAAAGAACTGTTGGAAGTTCGAAATTCAGAGATGGTTTCCATTGTCCGCATGCGTATAGGGTCTGACATTGAGGATGGTTTGAGAGGGTCAGCCTAAAAAATACAGTGCAAAGTAGAGTAAAAGCAATCTTTGCTACAAATTATCAGACCAGATATTTCAAATCATTCATTTGATACACAATCATATAACCAGGTTTGAACATCTGAGAATTCCAGCACAAATAACATGGTCTTTAGTAACCATGAGTGTAGGCATGTGAATTGGATAACCTACAAGAATGTTACACGGTACAAAGCAATTTATTTGATCAGGAAGCTCTCTATCATGAAGTAAAAAAAATTGACTTCAGCAGTATAAACTGGATAGTTTATTTTTCCATTTTAATTTTACTGGTGCCATGCAGGTCATACAAATTTTCCACAGGAAAATCCATCCTGAAAACTCTATAGCTGAAAAAAAGTTGAAGTTCTGCAGCAACAAGTTCAACAGCAATCCCTATGATGTTGACCATGTTGAAGGAGGCCTCGACAAAGGCAACAGAAGCTGTCCCCTGGGATCTAAGTTAAAGGACCAGATCCAATACAAGAACAACATCAAGTTACCACAATATGAGCTCAGAGGCAGTACTTCCAGAGGAAACAGGGAGCACTGGATCAAAACTGATGCAGACTGTAAGTATTAAATTATAAGCAACATGTTTTTCCTTCACTTGGCTAATAACACAAATGCAAATAAGCAGTAAAGAAAGAACCAGTGATCTTATTCTAGACAAATTCTTAAGGGAAAAAAATGATATTATGCTGATAAGATACGACCATGCCTTCCAGCTTGACAGTATTTATCCAGAGAAGAAAATAATGATAATGCTACCCAATGTCTATCAATCAAACATCTTTACGATTGTTTTAATTATCACTACCAGAGTAAGGCACCACATTAACCAGCTATCAAACAAGATAATTGTAACAGTATGTTAACATTTTTTTCCCAAAGACAACTGCATTGTAGTAAACCATGTTGTGGCCCTTCAAATTTACTAATTTATAGTCTGACCCTTTTCTACCGTTGGTACTGTAGACTTGGTGTTGGAGCTGTAGCAGCAAAGTGCAGGGAAACACTTAACAGCTGTTGTCCACTATTAAGTAAGAAGCATCAATGTGGTGGTTTGTAATATCATATTTGTTACAATAAATTGTGAGTAAAATGGTGATGAACACTGGAGTAAGAGAGGAATATAAGGAGGTATCCATCCATCCATCTTATCTTCTTACATGTACTAATAAAGCTGTGGCTCTAAGTTCCTTGCAAGGTTCTTAATTAGCACAACATAATGTTGATTGTGAATTGTGACTTGAAAGTTCTAAATTAGTAAGATATAATAGTGATTGTGTCATTTGAATTCTTGCACAGCTCAAATGCTTACTGGACACTTGACACCTGTGTTACGCACAGTACAGTCAGTAACTGGATAAAATCTTCTTGTATAGAATTTCATACAATAATCAAAATATGCCAATGATGAGCAGTTAGCTCAACGAGGGTTTTTCACATTACAGATTTTCGATGTTGAACTCTATACGCTTAATATCCCTGCCAACCACATACATTTCTCATGCTGGTCTGCATCCTCTTGTCTGATAACTAGAAAAATTGCCTAGATTGCCCACTCAAAAATTCATGTATCCCAACTTTTCATAGAGAAACTAGATAAAATAATTGTTCAAAGGGTTTCGCCATTTAAAGTGGAAACAATAATTATTTTTATTGTCCATTGTGAAATTTATTTTGTACATTTTCAATTGTTGATGAAAGAACTAAAAGGATCAGGGTCCCACCTCATAGCATCGTGTGTAGAAAAGGTAGGCAGTTGATGAGTCCCAAATCATACTGGTGGGCGCTCTTCGATCAGAAATCCACCCATATCCATCCTCCAAGAATGATCAACTAGAGCTTCCATCTCTCTGAGAAGAATACATCAGAAACTCCATAGGAAAGAAGTACAGACATGTGCATATGATTTACAAAATACCACTGGAGCAAACACAGAAATGAAGTGTTATAAATAATGTTAAGGTTCAATTTCTGAGACTGGAACTCATTGATCAAAACAAGAAAGACTCTACACCTTAGCAAAACAGATTGATATACATGAAGTTAAAAAGTTTGTCAATGGGGTTTCACAAAATTTGTGTCATTCCATGGGTTTTGATAGCATAACTGTTGGTACAGTTATACTGGTATGAAAGAAGCGCATCCAAATATACAATTAGATAACATCACCTCAACATTTCTTCGAACCACATCCAAATATGATTTTGACATCCTAAAGAGCTACAAACATATGTTTGGCATCAAAGGAAGTGTTAGTGTTTGACTAGGAATTATTGTGTTTTCTCAGTTTAGGAAGCTATTTTCTTTTTCTTTTTCTAATTAGGAGTTATTTGTGTATTTTTTTAGGACTTGATTTCCTTACCCTAGATGGTTAAGGTTTTTATTATTTGTCCTAAGTAGAATTAGGTTTTCTTGCTATTAGGATTTCAGCCCTATAAATAAAGGCAAGGCTTTATTGGTTTTTTTTTTTTTTCAGACTTGCATTAATAAACAAATTTGACATTGTTAGCTTAATTCTTCTACCATTTTTTTTTCTGATTTGTCCCCGTTCTCTCGGTCCCATTTGGTGCTATATCAACTTTTCCCTGTCAATTTTTCCTTTCAACTCCGAAGAAACAAGCAACTTATAATCCATACCTTTCACATTTTATTATTTGGCACAAGAGGAAACATGATTTGTGGAGTTCAATTACTGCTCCTTACAATATTTACCATTCACCATAACTTCTCATCTTTCTTATCCCAACAACTACCATGGACATATATATTGAGACACATATAAGAGAATGCCTTCATTTTACCCCAAAAATATGGAAAAGAAGAACTTGCATGTCAGTAATGACACCTGTTCACAACTATCCTTTCTTGTGTAGAACATAAGAAGGTGTCCAAATGTTTGACATTTAAGGAGTTTCTGTATCTCCTACCCTGTGTCCAAACATTCATACTATGTCAAATTGGACTTAATATGTCCATGGGAGATGTGCTCCACTAAATGATTCATGTCATAGTACATGAAACAGTAGAAATTATAAATTATGGTTCTCCACTAAGACAATGTACTGATGAAAACATAATTTATATTCTAACAACAATGAATTAGAAGAGGAAGTTGAAAGGGACAAACTTACTTGAGGTCATGACTAACAACAAGTATAGTTAATTCTTTCTTCAAATGCTTCAAAAGCTTCACAACATCTGCACGTGCTTTCCAATCTGATTTGCAAAACTGCATTAGCAATAATTTGTGCAAAATTTTCTATAGCACTTACAGAAAGGTAATGCCAAATGAAGAAGTTAAGATCCGTACACAAACATTTGACAAAAGCACAAGAATTGATATTCAATTAACCCTGCGCCAATACCCAACTATGTTGAAACTATAAATGATTAATTAGAAAAAAAAAATTTGTTACAAGCAACAAGTACATAAGTCAGACAAGTGTCTTTCATGTTCCTGCTTCCATGTAAGACAAGTCTCCTTAAAGAAAAAAAAAGTCATCTAAAAAAATACCAATTATGAAAATTTCAAAATAGGGAGAACAAACTACCCTATAAACAAGTATGCATCTATCGAATAAAAGCATTCCCAAAAAATAAAAGGAAAGAAAGAGGCAGTATCTTGAAGCTGCAAAGTTAGTATCCACTACGATTTATCAGTTGATGCATAATGAATAAACTGCCAAGACATACCAAAATTCCTAAAATCAAGGAAAAAGAAATGCAGGAAACAAACAGCACTGAATGAGATCTCATACCAAGACCAGCAAGAGGCTCATCCAGTATCAATAAATCTGGGATTTGCACCTGAGGAATAAATCTAATTAATAAAAATTCAGCAGTCAAAGTATGCCATAGTTATGCACGATCATAAGTAGCAAACTTTTAAAACCATGGCCAAAAAAAAAAATCTGTTAAAACCACGTGCTTGAAGCATCTTAATAAGTGTGTCTACATGCATTTTTGTGCATGTTGGAATTGAAGTTTAGAGTGATTTACAAGTTCGTACCAATTGAATAGCCAATGCAAGCCGACGTTTATAGCCACCGCTTAGAGAATGAGGATCTTTATCCAAAGAAATTCCATTCAACCCAACCTAAGGTTAGCAATTGGATATATGAAATTTAGATATGAAATACACAGAGAAATATTGTAACCAATGGAAAGCGCATAGATACCCAGTTAATAGCTCTTTGGAGATTGAGAGTAAGGTGCTCCTTCAATTGAAAGTCGCCACTTTTCCTTGGCCAACCAAATATAACTTCATCAAGGACATTATCTGCCACAAAGTACCTGGCTTGCAACACGATACATATTTAAAAATTTAACAAAGCAAATGTTAGGCACTCTAATGAAATGAAAAACTATAAGGAAGGCACACAGTTGAAAAGTGGGAAATAATAGTGGCGAGTAAGATGTAAGCACAAGTTTCCTTGAATTCAAATATAATGGAACTCAAGAAAAAAAACAGATGAAAGATTGACAGAGGATGCGTATAATGAATTTACTACAGAGCCCACAGCAAAAACTCCAACTACAACACAAATCAAGGTTAGTGAATACAACAGATTAAAAAAAAAAATTACAAGTTCACATCTTCTGAAACCCCTTAAATTCTTATCATGAGAACAATGAAGGCTAAAATGGCCAGTTAATTTTTGATACCTCTCAGGAAATTGAAAGACAATGCCCACTTTTTCTGGGGGTAATGGTTCAGGAGAGCCATTTGGTTTGCCATTGTTTCTGTATCTTTGAATGTTAATGGAACCACATGTTGGTTTGCTTAGCCCTGCAAGAAGCTGAGAGGGGAAGAAGAAGGTAAACACTCACAAAATAGAAAGATGAGAGGATTAAAAAAAATGAACAAAAGAAAGTTCTCTGAGTCGAGAAAAAAAAAACCACACACACATATCACACACAAAAAAAAAAGGTGAAAAACCTGTAAGAGAGTAGTTTTCCCACTTCCACTCCGTCCAAATATTAAGCCAAAACTGCAGCAATTGACCACAAACAGTTTTGTCCATGAATACAGAGCCTGATTGAAAGTAAGTTTAAGAAAATATCTCACAGATGTTGCAGAGCCTGCTGCTAGCTTTTTGTATATTAAAACACAGTTACAAGATGAGACAGGTTATTTCAATGTCTTATCATCAAAACTCATACAACTTTCCGAACAATTTGACCACTATAAATTGTCACGTATTAACATGTTTCTGACTCATATGAATGACTACAAAAATGTAGCACATGGTTAAGATAACAATCCATTTGTAATCAATCATCAGATGATTTATAGAAATCATAAATCCTCCCATTAGTAATCCCCAGGTAGGACTAATTGGATGAAAAAAATAACTCATCCCAAGCATTTTCAGTTGTTCAAAATGAAATCAAACCACAAACACGTACCTTTTCTCAGGAAGGGAGAAACTAACTCCATTTAAAATGTTAACCTGGGTCCCAGGGGGTCGATAGCAGACATCCCTAACCTTATGAGTAACAGATTATATTGTTTCAGTAACTTCCAGTGGCACTGATCTTCAATTCAGTTATAGCAAACAAGCTGCTAATACTCGTACATAAAGCACAGAAACATAGAATATTCCCCCACAAATTGAGTACTTGCGCTATACTGGAAACAAAAACCAAACAGTAAAATGCAGGCGAGAAAATAATTATTTAATCGCACGCCATCCACAACTGTTGCTAGCCAATTTAGAATAAATTCATAATTATAATTAGCAAACTATTACAATCATTAAATCACACACAACCCAAAACTGTTACCAGAAAAAACTAAGAACAAATTTTCATATATTATGATTAGCAAACTATTTTATCACAAAATCACTCTTTAGTCACAGTCATCTCTTTGACAGGTGCCATATATTGTAATTTCAAATAACAGTTAACTAGCTCCCAATAAACGTAGCTCCTCAGCTGAATGCAAATAAAATCCAGTGGATTTTCTCGTAATATTATTAAAAATTAATTAACTAAATAATAGATAAGCAATCACTCTCAGCGGCTTGACTAGAAATTTAAACTTAAAAAGAAATATATAAACAAGAAAATTTACAAGGGAAAAAAACTCACTTCAAGGCAAGAATAATTACAGAAGACTCCAATGGCCCGTAATCTTCTAAGATTAACTCTGTAAGTTAACGGAAACTGAATTAACATTAACAGACTCTCAATTAAGCTAGTAAAGAAGACGATATATATAATTATCATTATAAATTGCTTACCTGGAGCATGATTCGCTTGAAATTAAGCTCGATAATTCAAATTTTGTCCTCCGAAATGGAGAGCCCGGAGACGGGAAAGCCAAAGTAGAGCTCGCCATTTCGAAAATGGCGAAGGATTTTGTTTGGTCTGTGCGTGTTTTGGGCTTCGGAGGCAAAGCAAAGCAAAGCAACCAGATGTCACGTGATGGGAATCCCGATTTTGTGATGTCAGCATCAGAGTCACGTGACTCTCTCCATCCGGATTCGGTAGGTGAAGGCACACGGCGGGCAGGCTGGTTTCACAAATCACGTAATGAAAAAACCGGATGGGCCTTGGCCCAATATTGGCTTCTTGAAACGGACACGTTTTCATTGTTGAGTTTCCAGAAACGAGAAAGGACGTGGTTTCCGAGAAATCGGATAAAGAATACTTATACCACAGTCAAAAGACTTTATAATATGAAAGAAATTATAGATCAAATGCATTGTATACACGTGCAAGAACAAAAACAATGAATCATCTATTTGATGTAGACGAACAGTCTTAGATCAAATGCATTGTATACAACTAACTGCAAGAACAAAAACAATGAATCAACCATTGGATGGAGGCGAATAGTTTGGTAGGGTATTGTTGAGATTTGAAAAAGGTAAACTCCAAAATCAATACAAAATCCTCGGAACCCACGTTTTTTAACACTCCAATTTTTTACAGCAACGCAGACCCACATTAAAAAACGCCATAAACGTTTTCGCCATTAAAGAAAGAGCAAACAACAAAGCAAACATCAAATGTATGTATGGCTGAATGTTTGGCTTGAACAGTCCCACCTTGTAAACTTACTACCAAGAATTCTTAAAACAACTTCAGTCGAGTTCAACTGACTCCTGGGAGAGCTTTGAATGCAGAAGACTGACTTCCTTCCTTCCTCCCTTCCAGAGAGAACTTTAATTCTACAGACTTAAATGGGTTCAGATTCACCAAGAAAAAATTCATGTGAAAAACTCCCCGTTTTAGACTTGGAATTTTGACTTCAATCCTTCTAGTCTGTGCATGTGAACAACAAAACGCGCCAGAAGCTTCGTTCATTCAATCTTTTGAAGATATCGCTTTTGTTTACAAGTCAGATATTGATTTTGTTTACAAATCCTCCCCCTGGTCGGGTCGGGTCGGGTCGGTTCGGGTCAGTCCCTTTCACGTAGAATTATAACGTGAATTAATTGAGCAATTAACGTTCGAGTCCCTAAACTTTTATAGTTTCTCAAATAAGTATATATTATATCAATTTGTATTAAATAAATTCCTCACTTACTTTACTCCTATTGAAATTACAAACATATCTTTAAATGTTAAGGTACTCTTCACATAATAAGGATACAGATGGACACATTTAAATCAAACCAATTCAACAATTTAAAATTTTATTAAATAAATTTTAATTTTTAAAAAATTAACTCATAATAATTAGATTAATTTTTAAATTAAATTTAATTCAAAATTAATCAGTAAATATAAAAAAAAATTATAATTTTATATTTGATAACTTTTTATATACTATTTTATAGATTTTGTTATACTATAACAAATTTTATAAATATAAACAGATTTAAACTGATTCAAATTAATAATTATTGGTTTATATTTTATTATCATATTGAATTAGATGAATTCAAATTAAAATCAACAATTTTGGATTGTTTAGATTTTGATCCAAACTAATAATTTGTTTTGATTCAAATTAAGTTTGGTAGTTTAATAAAGGATTATGGACTCATTTGATATAATTGGATAAATCTTGTCCTTAATTTATGAAAATGGAAAAGCTCCTAAATAGGGAAGTTATTATCCCAAAAAGTTAATATTATCCCAAAATGTTTGACCGAAACACCTTTCTACCAATTAAAAGCTTATGTGGGTGTATTATTATTGGACCTACGTGGTCGTTGGAGCAGTGTATACAATTCTGGGCATTATTGTTCTCGTGGAAGCAGTGAGCCATGACATTTGTAGAGTCGACAAGAAAACCCCCAAGGGTCTCTGAAAGAAGTGCTTTAACCCAGTGTTACGCCGCATCACATTTCTTTCGTTTTGAAGCAACAACCCACATGTTCACTTTGTGCTCATCTTTATAAATTTGACTACTTCTTTGTTTCTAGTGCAAGAACTTCGTTTCACTTCATTTGAAGGTTTACACCTCATTTCTATCTTTTTCAGGGATTTACAATTTTTGTTTTGGCTATGATTGGTTCAATAACATCGACTTTTATGGGTTTTCTGATCTTTTAACTTGCAGTTCGCGTTGAGAATGGAACATTCAACTAAGAAAGTGTTGCTAACTTCCGATGGGGATGAGATATCCCAGAACGTTGCTTTCCATTTAGCTAAACGGGGTTGCAGGTTGATTTCAGATTTTGTTTATATCTTCTTTTCTTTACTTTTTTCCCTCTCTGGGATTATTTGGTTACTGAGAAAATCAATGGATCATTAGAGAAATTTGAATTTATTAATCTTCTTTCTGGGTTCTTTTTCACTTTTTTTTTTTTAAACGGGGTGGTCACATGGGTTTTAAAAAGGATTATGTTTCTAATTACGCTTTTGTTTCTTTTTTATTTGTGACCAAAGATTGGTTTTGATGGGAAATGAGAGCCGTCTTCGCGTTGCTGCGGAGAAGATTATGGATTCATTGAATGGTGCTGAACCAGTCGCAGTAGTGGGAGTGGATATGGAAGAAGAGAGAGAAAGAGCTTTTGACGAGGCAGTGGACAAGGCATGCCAGATTTTGGGCAAATTGGATGCCTTTGTTCATTGTTATACCTATGAAGGTATGCATTCTTGTAGTTATGCTGCTGAAGGTACCTATATTTTGACTCTAAGAAGTGTTAAAGACACTTGAAGCTAAAGTAGTGTTAAAACTTCTTTCATATGATGTGATTCTATTTTATCACCACAAACAAAAAGAATGAGAATAAGGCCTGGATTGTCAAGGGTTAAAAAGATAAAAAATTTGAAAACTACTGGATTCTCGTAATAATTACTGTTCATTCTTTTTAATCTATTGCCTCCATCCACCTATCATCTTTGTACAAAGTCATATAGTGAATGGTTATTAAATATTTGTGAAGTGAAATAAAGATGTTATCATGGGTCCAGAGATTGATACCTGCGTCTAACAGTTTAAGACTTCTTTTTTTTTTTTTTTGGTTTTTTTAACTTTGTCTTTCGTTGTATGATTAAGTCTTCTTTGTGGGTCTCTTTGGGGGTTACCTCCTTCCTCTGAATGGATTCAAAGGGAACAACATATCAGTGGAGATTTTTTGTGTCTAATCTCTAAATATGTGTGTTCTGAGGATCATAGAATGAAATATTTTCCATCTGTGCTGATTCTGATTCTTAAAGGGGAACAGCAATATTTATACCCTCAAGATTTTTGAGGATAAAACTCAGTATGCACGATCATCACTTCAACGGAAATGTAAACGCCTATCATCCTGATTTGAGATGACGAAATTCATAGAAATTGGAATTCGAGCAACATGCAACATCATCACCTGTAATGAAGAACTTGAATAACTATTGTAACACCCATGCACAGGAGACAACAAAATGGGAAGGTAAATTTTAACAAGTACACAATCACTGGTGCTGAAAAATCAGAAACCAAAATCTGTGACTGGGCTATATCGCCATGGGTGTAAGCAGGAAATATGACAGCATGGAAATTGCTATCAGTTGGAAGATAATATTTAATACATCTAAGAGATTTTTTTTCTTTTCAAGTTCAATTAATGGTAAATTTTCCAGGCTGTTATCTAAGAAGTAACACTTATCATTAAAGAATTTTCCTGCATTTTTTTTATCACTGTTCTCCTCTCTCGAATTGCTTATTTTAAACTAGTTTTTATTTCCATGAAAGCTTTTTTTTTTTTTCCTGTAATTTATCATTTTGTATTTGACCATATTGAGGAAGATCCAATGTGGCTGAGCAGGCAAACTTATGACTTCTGATTATGTGAAACAGGAAAGATGCACGACCCTCTACAACTAGCTGAGGATGAGTTCAGAAAATTAGTTAAAATTAATTTTATGGCCTCATGGTTCCTGTTAAAGGCTGCTGGCAAAAGAATGAAAGACTATAAAACAGGAGGTTCTATTATATTCTTAACCACAATATTGGGGGCTGAGAGAGGACTTTATCCTGGAGCTGCTGCCTATGGTGCATGTGCAGCAGGTGTGCAGCAGTTAGTTAGGGTAAGTATATTAATTAACCGGCATCCCCTTTTCTTCTTCCATGTATGTTTTTACCAACACATTTTGCTGTGCATCAAAGCTCATTATGTTAAGGATAATCATCTGTCATGATCTCTGCAACAAACCCTCAAGTTGGAAAGTCCATTTTTGTTGGCCTCTGCATTTGCCAACATCTCATTTGGAAGCTGTGGAATCTATTTTTTTTAACTTGGTTGCTTTCTGACATAGCATATTGTAGCATTTTAGCTGCCAAGGTGTATTCAAAACCCATTTATACGGTCTGGTATTTTAAGCCGAAAAGATGCTGTTATGTTATGTTCTGCTAGTACCAGATGAAGGAACTTCTAACATGAAATTTTGGAATTTTAGTTGATTCTTCCTCACCTTTTACCATCCGAAAATGGATTTCAGCTTCGTTTGTGATTGAACAAGACTTTTGTATTCTTGTGAAGCATGTGATGTAGCGTGATGATGTTTTGACTATTTACCATGATTTTGATTCACTCATATGATCTGAACTGACTTTTCTTCCTGACAACATAGAGTAGGGACTTGATTTTAACCTGGTTGGGGGGATAGGTGAATACAAGTACTAACAATATACAAAGTGATTGCGTTTTGAGTAGCTATGTATAGCACCAATTCCAGACAGCAGAATAGAAGTCAATTAAGTGGTTTGGCCTGTGCAAAAATGCAAATGATGGAATGGTAAGGAATGATCTGATTTAAAGTGGAAGATGCAAGGACTGTGTAGCTAGGCCATAATGCAAAAGAAGACATCTTGATTAATTGAATAGTTGTTCAAGGAATCTTCATATATTTACGGTGAATGTCACCTCATCTCTTTGAATAATTGGTTATTTGATTCCTTCTTGTTGGAATTGACTTTGTTGGTTAAAGTTTAAGAATGTGAATATTACATCATCTCCCTGTTCTGTGCCCAAAAAAAAATCCAGTGGTATCTTCATGGGATGGGTTTTAAAGGGTATACATTTTACATTTTCTGAGTTATTCCTAATGCTTCCTATTTGATATTTTCAATTTTCCAGTTTTATCTTCTGATCTTTTCCATAGTCAAAAATAAAATAAAATACCATCCTTTGTGATTACTATTTTCAGGCTGCTGCTATGGAGATTGGAAAATACAAGATCCGGGTTAATGGTATTGCCCGCGGCTTGCATCTACAAGATGAATATCCTATTTCTGTCGGGAAGGACAGGGCAGTGAAGTTGGTCAAGGAGGCAGCACCACTGCAGAGATGGCTGGATGCTAAAAACGATCTTGCTTCGACTGTCATCTATCTAATCAGTGACGGTTCGCGCTATATGACTGGAACAACCATATTTGTTGATGGGGCACAGTCCATAACTAGGCCTCGGATGAGATCCTATATGTGATTTCTTCATCATTTTATTTCATTTATATCGACTAGCAAATTTTTATGTTTAACTGAAATATATATACATAGCAAATTATGGCATCCAAATTCCTTCAATTTCCATTAACAACTTAGACAAACATGATTTATGTATATCATGTTTGTCTAAGTTGTTAATGGAAATTGGTGAAATTTGGGTGCCATAATTTGTTGAAAATTCAAAACTTAAAGCTGTGGATGACAATGACCAGAAGCTTTGAACATGGGCGGCAACAAATACTGAAATACAGGAAGATTGTTTGTAAGTTTTATCAGAACACAATATGAATGCAAAGTGGTATTCATGAAAATTCTTTGTTTGTGCAATTGTGAAGATCAAACTATGGATTCATTGTATGTATCGACAAGAGTTGTTGTGCTGAGCTTCTTTTGCCCATTTTTTATAGTACTTGACTAATTGAATAACATTATATGTTGATGTTCGTCTAATAACATACAAACATCATTTACTCTTAAAGACTAAAATATAGTATCTTAACATATTCTTAGAATTTGCATTGAGAAGACTCTTGACTGTACCTAATGCATGTGTTTAATTTGGCGTTGTATTATATGCAGGCATGAATAAAATATAACTAACATACACGACTAATCCATGCCTAATTTCTGCTAAAGTACGTTGATAAAGTATAATGAAGGGTTGTTTACACCTACCTTTCTCTACTAAAGGATGTTGAAACGGTGCCGATTGGCTGTGGCTGTTGCATTCTATAATAGGAGGATTCCATGTCATATGTTCGTCTCATTTATAGAAAACAAGTGCATTACTGTAATAAAGTATTACCTATGATGCTAATATATACTTAATGCCTTGGCTATTAGCGTAGCATACAAATAAAGGAAAGCGATGTGATGGGGGGCGATGGCTTTGGCTCATGCCTTTGAAAACTGCAGCTGATGAAATGATTAAGTGGGCATGTTTTTTGGTTGAAATTTCAAGCTAGGTTTGAAAAATCCAAGCTCTAGGACAATCAAACCAAGCATTTTGCTTTCCAATTTCACTACGAAGAGACAGGAAGAAGAAGGTGGGGCTGCGGCCTGATCCCGAATCCCATTGGGAATATTCATTCAAACCCACATGATTTCTTGACTTGTTCTTTGTCATATGTCTCTCTCTCCATCGATTATTAATCAATTACTCATCCAATTGAATTATTTTACCTCTTTTTTTAAGTGATATATTGTTATTTTCTTTATTTATTATGGCATTTTCATTTCATAATAATGATAACTTAAAAATCATCAAATTTAAATATAAAAAAATACTAATATAATTTAATCAAATTTTTATCAATAATTGAAATTAATATGAATTAATTAACCAAATAAATTTAAATAAATTGGTGTTTCTCTCGACACCTACCAAATACATGATCATTGTACATAAAATTATAAATAACAAATTACCCAGTAGCTAAAATTGAAACACATTATTGAGTGCATTGAGAGAAAATGATATTCACAAGAACGCAAAATACGAAGAAACTGAGAATTGATTGGGGTTTGGTCAATCAGATCATCAGCTTATTACCTTCACATCAATAACACCAAAAAAAGAAGGTGGCCGAATGCATGCACCATAAGAATTAATGTTTCATCCAGTCACCATGCTACCTTCATGGAAATTCACCCGCCACTAGCAGACGTGCACTGATACCGAACACTAATATGAGCTAAAAATTTGTATTTATTTAACTGGAAATCGTTACAGAAAATGTTATTATCATCAGGACGTAGACAGTGAGAATTGAATGATCCACAGAAGAAAGTCATAAACGTGTGGATTGAATGCTTAGTCTAGAAGGCAACTAGTTATAGTCAAAGCTGACAGTAATTTGCCATCATCTTCACCAACTTCGTGAAACTAATAAGCGATTTTCATGCCACAACTTTCTCCTACAAATATTATTGGGCTCATTTCCCATTAACGTGAGATGAAATTTCTTGTTTCTAATGATGAAGCCAAGCCGCCTCCATTTTTTTCCAAACAATTAACCCATAGTTGAAGTTGTTGTTTTCTTCTCTGTGGAAAATTTTCATGCCGCCTACCACACCTTTGTAATTTCCTATATATACATCTATAGGACTGTCGACGATTCTTCTACTTTTTAATGCTATTGGCATTCCCGGATTCTGATCTCTCTCCTTGATTTCAACCTTTTAAGACAACTCTAGCTTTTCTTCTCTTCTGTTGCAAATACAGCTGGAAAGGTCACATGGAAAATTACCAGATGTTTTTTCCTTGTTCATCTACTGGGCAGCCCTTTCATCCTGCGATAACAGATTATATGGCAAATTCTGATCAACAACATGATCGTCAAGGTTTTAGTCTTGGAGATCATAGTTCATCGAATAGGTTTCTGGGGTTGAAGACACAGAATTTTGTACCGAAAATTACAGATGTTAAACAAATATCTGGTAGTGAAGGGTTTGCAGGGTCTGAAAATGAGGAAAAATTAAATAAAAAGAAGGGGCTAAAGAAGGTTAAGAAGCCCAGGTTTGCTTTTCAAACAAGGAGCCAGGTTGATATACTCGATGATGGTTATCGATGGAGGAAATATGGCCAGAAAGCAGTTAAAAACAACAAATTCCCCAGGTTGGTTGAATTGATTTTCTCTTTCTATTTCTTTTTTTATATCTTGATCTCCAATTTCCACTATTGTCTGATCTTAATCCATATGAATTACCATTATCCTCAGTTATCTTTTTGGGGCCTAGCCATAAGGTGATATCTCACTTGATTTCAAACTAGTATAAGAAAAACAAAAAACCCTAGTCGAGGAAGAACAGTTGAATGCAGAGTTCTAAATTTTCAGACTAGCTAGGGTTATGAATATGTATTGCAAATAACTACATATGCTTGCGCCCTTGTGTGGGTTTTCATCAGTTTTAATTTGTTTAAGGGTTTCTCTCTCTGGAAGACAAGAACCTGAGCAAAAAAGAACTCCAGATCAGTACAGTTTCTATTCACTGTTTCTCTATGCGCAACAAAATATCACAACCTGGTTTTAGATTCTCCTGTAATACTGCAAACATATAAATTGATTACGGCAAACAAACAATGTGGGACATTCCTTCAAGCGAATTTCTCAATCCTTGCAGTTATTTGATGCTCATAGAAATTACCGTGGATGGATATTACTCATGAATGATTACCATCTGCAGGCGTGCATCCTTTCAGAATTTGCATTTATATATGTACTTTTGAATGATTTTGCAGAAGCTACTACCGGTGTACTCATCAAGGGTGCAACGTAAAGAAGCAAGTTCAACGCCTAACAAAAGACGAAGGCATTGTAGAGACAACTTACGAAGGGATGCACATTCATCAAATAGAGAAGCCTTCTGATAATTTCGAGCATATCTTGAGTCAGTTGAAAATTTACACTCCCTTTTGAAGCCTAAGTTTAATCAACTCCTTCATGCATTATAAACATGCAATAGAATCTGTATGTCTACATATAAATGCTTCAACGACAGATAGATCATGCATCAGCTTTAGAGCTCGTTCTCCTCTTAGATCGATCGATGTCCAAATAAAGTCTTGTTCCCTGTAAAATATTGGCAGAAGCTGCAGATAGTTAAAGATTTCTTGGGTTGTATTATCAGTCATTGTATGTTATTTTTTCGATGGTTAGACAACTAATTTGAACTTTATCAACAGGTGCTCCTCGCATCCAAATTATGAAAGAACCATAAATTGCTCAATGGTTGAGTTTTGTGGGGTCTCTTTTGCTATCAAAATATATGAACATTTGGCTATCGGGTTCACAGAAGCTACACTCTTCATAGTCACATTGTTATTTGGAATTACAACCTCTGGTTCTAGGGAAAATTTTTATGTGGGATTTATGTTTCTATCTGTAATAGTTTATCCAGTCCATCAAATTATTATACCCTCAAATTTTATGATATGTTTTAGATTGCAGTTATGTTTGTTACATGATAAAATTATTAGATATCAACTATTAATAATAAAAATAATATTTTTAAAATTTAATGTTTATCAAATATTTTTTGTTATTTTATTTTTAATACTGAAATGTCTAAATATTCACTTTCCGACTCACATTCAATTCCAAAGTTAAAACAATCAAGTTAGTCATTGGATTATATTTAATCATTTATTATCTCGTATATGTTCTTTATTTTATGAATCAGAATTCTTTTTTAATTTTTTTTCTTTAACTCAAACAGATGTTAATATTTTATGTAGTTAATAATAAACTGTTCAGATTATATCATAAATTTTTTAATTTATATTATAAAATATAAAGTTAATTTATAAATTTTATTAAAATTTAATTTTAATCATTGATTATTAATTATATTGTGTGTTATTATTTTATTAAAAATTAAAAAAAATTATTAATTATATCATATTTTATTATTTTATTAAAAATTAAAGAAAAAAAAGATTTAGAAGAGAATAATTTTTATTTTATTCATTGAAAGCATTGGGTTGAAAAATTCTTCAGCACACGATTCTTTGTCAATGTAACGTATTGAGAATGAGCTTGTCTTTCTCGTCTGTCATGTCTTCTGCAAGAAAAGAAAGAAAGCTGTGGCCCCAATCCCAATCCCAATCCCAATCCCATTGAGAATTGTTAAGTTTTGAGCAGATTTTTCTTCGTTTAAGGGCGTTATTATTCGTAATTCATGCCAAAATCTTGAATAAAGACAAGGGCAGAATAATCTGGCCGCATCCATATTTTGACTACTGCAGTGCAGGTTGTGTTGTTATTAATGGCTTGCAGTCTCAATTGCTTTCATTGCATTTTGTCTATTAGTTGAATTATATATACTTCAACAACTGTGGACATAATCAAGCAAGCCTAGCAATCCCTAAAAGTGCATCCACCTGATTTCATGGAGGTGAGCCTAGACCCCATTTCTTCTATTCATAGGTCATTGTTAGAAGGATTTTAAAGCTAGAATTCACGTCTCTTTCTTCTATCTCTGTTTCTTGTACTTGTTATTATTTTTATGATTGTACAAAATAGGAAAAGTAAATAGATGGGTGAAGGTAATTAACAAAAGTCCAAATGGAGAATGCCTTGAAGGACCCAACTTGGAATTCTACAAAAAGATGCAACTGAACTCTTGGTAACACAACAGAGCAGGCATGAAGAAAGCCTCAGCTGTACCAAAAACCTGAGGGATCAGTTTGAGCCACTTGGTACAGTGCTGTTCAAAACAAAACAACATTCATTTCATTCTTATGTTTTCTGCTGGATCTAATGGGTTAATTGGGGCAGCACAACTGATATTTTTTTGGCTGACAGCTCAATTTCTTATCGGGGTATTCAACCACTGGTTCTTAGCTGCCGCACCAATTCACCATCTGCACTAATTCGCCATCTGCTTTGACATTCCATTGTCCATTTTCTACGCCTGAACATTTGTTTGTTTTGATTAAAACAAAAGGAGCCTTTGGATTAGTTTACCTCAGCAAAAATCAAGCATTTTGACATTCAATGCTAGTTATTTCTGCGTTGGTTATGCTGCGGGTTGACTTTTAGGCAGGACCATGGCTTGAAACCTAAAGATTATTCAGAGCAAAGAATGATTTCCACATTTAGTTACCAAATATACTCTCTAGATTTTCAAATTGAATCACAAACTATACTCTCTAGAATTAGCAGGTTCATTAAAGACAAGATATTCAATGAAGAAAATGTCAAAGGGGCCTTGAAGACACTCAAGTGTGCAAGATATGTACAGCCAGAATGATAAAAGGAACCTTATATATAAGTATAGGTAATTATTAGTGGTTACATGTCAATGCTAGGAGAAGGAACTAATAAAAACAAATTTAAGCAACTTTTTCGCAAGCATAATCAAGATTTATTCTATATAAACCATCAAAAATTCACAGAGGTTACAAGATAAATCTACAAACTCTTATAGAACGATCCTCAGGCAGTCTTTGAAAACATTAGTCTTTCTCCTTTGGAATGTCTTTCTCAGGAATCTTCGACTCCAGCTCCTTGGGCTTTGCTTTCTCTGCAGCCCTGAAAGGAGATCCAGCGAATTCATAATAATGTCACATATAGTTGCAACCAAAATATTAGTAAGATAAAACCATTTGCAAAAATAGAAAAACAAATATGTAAACAGCGGCAATTACAGTATTCATGACTGGAGTCAAATGCTTAACAACATAATGCCATCGAACAGACAAGGTCAGATTTTCTTCACCAAGAAATAGTCAGAACCACAAAATTGTTTTATCTGAATTATAATAATCATGAGCAGCAGTGTTATTAGGGGCAAGCATTTTTAACATGGTTTTGACAGACTAGTCTTCCATAGTCTGCTGGAATTTAACATCAGAATGATCTACTTTCATCATAATAATGCAGTTTAGCACCTTTTATAAGAATGAACGATACATTAATCAATACGATGCGTTCCATGAAAGTTGAAATTACAGAGACCTCATGAATCCAATTCATGAGAAATTCTATGAATTCAAAGATCAGTTATTCCATAAAAGCTATCAAATCAACATAAAAAAAAAATGATTCTATACAAACATCTCCCCCATGATTAAAGCTGTCAGCCAGAGGTGCAGGACTCTACATTAGAACCTTCTTTGGACCAAGACTGCCAAATAATTTACAACATTCTGCCCACCAAACACTACGAGAATATTACAGAAAATTTGCTCCTACAGCACAGTAGAGTAGCAATTTATCCAGTTTAATTAATCAATCACAACTACACTCAGAAATTGCAGAGTTACAACGGCATATCATTTTAAAAACATCCACAGATGCAGTAAGAACCCAACTTGATGTATAACTTATTCTGTTCTGGCATGAAATTCTCAAACAATCAATGCCGACTAGAAAAAAAAGAAAAATGGCATTTTTATTTACACGTTCAAAATCTTAAATTATGCAGTAGGGCTACATTATTTTACAATTCAAGTACTTAGGATTAGCTATGGGATTCCCCCTAAATCAGTATGATTTTACTCAATCAAGGGCCATATGGCCTGTATCCCATGTGGCATTACAATGGCCACTCTAATAAGATAATCGAAACTTTGAGTTGCAGGATTTCAAACCGGTGAACCACAAACTCGTTTTCGTTAGACATCAAAACAAGATTAATATCATAATTCCCTTCAAGGAAAACCTGAAAAACTAAGAACAATCTACTCTATCCATCATAACAGCCATTAAAACAATTAATTTCAACCTAAGATATAAGCTCAAACATAGAAAATAACAGCTTACGTAGTAACCGATGTTCAATATCAATAAACATCATTGGCCAATCACCCAGGTATCCTCTTCTATTAAACAAACAAAATAACAGACAGGAAAAAGAAAAGAAATTACTTGGAGGCAGCGGTAGATTCTTCTTCTAGCCAATTACGAATATGTTTAACATTGCGTCTGAAAATAGCAGCCGACTGTTTGACGTCGCTTCTCAGGAGAAGAACCACAGCACTGACACCGGCCACTGTCAGTATGAAGTTGGTCAAAGCCATGTCTTTGATTCTTCAATCAAAAAGCTATCTTTGCCCGATTCAAGCAAGGGTTTTGTTTCATCAGAGTTTTTCTTCGATCAAAGCTGTATGTACTTGCCGAAGACATGGATGTCTAGATTGGGCTGTCTTGGCATGTTATGGGCCTGACATATTCGGCCCACTTAATACCTTAATGGGCCTCATTAACATAGTTATTATTTAGAATTAATCAACATAATTAATTAAAATTTGTTTTAAGTAATTAGATACGTGTGATTAATAGTGAAGTCTATCGAAATAATTAAAGCTTTATGCTTAATTGATACAAAAGGAGAATTGAATTGAATTGAGTTGAATTGATTTGATTTGATTTGATTTGATTTGATTTGAAATGAATGGGTTGCCCAAAAGCCATCAACTTTAAATTAATCTTTCTAATTTCTTCCCAATTGACGTCGTTTTAGATGGGGGAACAATAATTTGAAGAATTGGGGGTGCTTCATTGTGAAGAATCATCAATTTTTTCCATTTGATTCATTGAATGATTCAATTTGTCAAATCAAAATTTGTTTGGTAGCTACTACTCAGCCTCTCTTATGCAATTAAAAAAGAGCACATTCATTTACAATAATAATATAGATAGCATAATAGTAATTAAGTTCACATTAATAATAACAATAGGGGTTGGAGTTAGGATTAGAGTAAGGATTAAGAATTCTAATTTTCTACGTAATTTTTTATATTAATCATAAATTATATTTTACACATGCCTTGATTGTGATGTATAAATTATATTTGTTAAATTTAATTTCGATCATCGAAAATATATTAATTTAATTATTAAAAAATTAATATAAAATTAAAAATGTTTAATTTTTTTTTAACAATATAAATTTTAATATTTATAATACGAATTGCATTATTGAATCTTAAATAAAATCACGTAATTATATAATTTATATTTCTACAAATAAAATAACAAGAAATGAGAATGACAGAGAATGAGAGTCATGCATTGTATTCGAAATAACTAGGTATGTATAGATTATAACCAAGTAATGAAATATTTTTGCTTCATAACCATCCAAGAACAAAATCGAACATGCATAAGACGATAAAAGATGAGTGTGAATCAAGTTCTCCTTCTATCTGGAACTAGTCTGGCTGTTCCTGTAACAGATTTATGACAAGAAGCTAGCAATATGTAAGTATGTATACACAATCCCAGATGAAAGAGAGAATGAATGCGATATTGGCACGGCTCAATCAGACTAAAGAACTCAGACGATCGATGAGAGCTTGGATCTGATTGAGCCATGCCAACATCAATCCTTCACCAACCAACTGTATCATCGCTAGCCATATGAATGTGCAAAACATCAATCAAGGAAAGAAATTAAGATTCATTACACCTCCTGCTTTGATCGACGCTTACACACACATATATATAATATACAAGACCTAATAAGTTCATGCATGCAAAGTTGAAAATCAACAAACTGAAGAAGAAGAAGAAGAAGGAGGTGTAATGAATCTTAATTTCTTTCCTTGATTGATG
>CP135531.1:12167834-12244021 GCA_032402905.1 Khaya senegalensis | reverse complement strand
TATATATATATATATATATTGTTAGATTACGATATTGTCACTAGCCTAATCAAATTGTACTTGAGTACTTTAGTTCCATATAGATTTATTGAAAGATCATATATGAATATTCTATTGAAAGACAAACATCCAACTCGTGTAAATCAAACTTTTATAATAATGAGTTGAGGGCCTATAAGATCTAAAATAAATAAGGGAATTTAAAATTTTATTTTTCTTTACAATATCTTTTTATGTCTCTTTCTTTTTATTAAGTGTTTTGATAGTCTACTTTACATTTGTCTTATTTGTATTTGTTTCAAGTAAGTATCTATACATGTTAATATATTTGTTTTCGCATAAAATTAAATTATTTTTTGATATTTAGAGGATAAAAATTACATTTTATATATAGATATAGAAAGTGAGATAGACTATCTTTTATAATTTATATAAAGAATTTGTACATCTAAATAGTATAATTGGTATCAATTTTACTGTATCACACTTGAAACTCATGCCTCTCCTGATACTTTTCAAGATCCTTTCATATCAAAAACATCGTTGAATATTAGATCACTGTACCGAAATCTCACTCTAATTTTTTCTTTTAAATATTTCAATTGTCCTGGTACGAGCAACGAACATCACAAGGAATTCATTTCTCAGTTATGATACTTGGGCCCATAAGAATCCGCCCATTTGAGTTTCATGTATGCTGAATACAAGCCCAGCATGTTTTCCCGGTCAGCTTGTCCATGAAAACCCAAACATGCACGTATCTCATCAAATCCCTGCGACATTGATCATCTTCATCCCCTCCCTGCTCTCTCCTACATTCACCTAGCCAGCCAGCCAGCCAGCCAAACCGTCGGAGCTTATTTTTAAACAACGTAAAACAAAAACTACAATCACAATTATCGCTGTAATACTCGTTTCTGAAAACTATGAGAGCAGAAGAAGAACAGCGGCAGAAGCAGTCAAGCATGTTCTACGAACTCTGTTACATGATCGTTCACATTCTTAAACCAATACCAAATCCTTACTTACATTCTAGACTCTCCTCTTCTTCGAGACAGCCTCTCACCTTCTTGTCCCAAGTCTCGCCAGCTGAGTTTGCTTCGCTTTTGTTTGGAATCTCTCTGGCTTTGATGCTCTTTGGTTCCATCACCTTTGTCATTGGCTTCATTTTGATGCCTTGGGTCATTGGGTTGGTTTTTTTGTTTTATTTAGCTGAATTCGTTTCTAAGTTATCAGAATTGGCGCACTCCTTTTTTTTTCTTTTTTTGTTCCGGGATTTACCTGGTAAGCCTCCCGCTTTTTTATGCTTTTTCTTGTTCTGTTTGGTGTTATATGACTGATAATTACAGGCGTGCTTGTATTAGATATTGATAAAAGATTGTGGTTGCTTGCTTGCTTTCTTGGTTGAAAAACTGTTTAGTTAGAATTCTCTCTGGGTTTTCTTCGGATTCCTTTTTGTCATTTGTCATGATAGTATAGGTTAGTTTTCTTATTTGAGATTGTCTGAATTGAGCTACTCTAGTTAATAAAATGTTCTTACTTTGTTTGAATTCTCAAGATTTTTTGTAATATAAATCTGTTTGTAACGGAAGGAAATTTTGTAAAATAACATTGAAGCATTTTATCTTTAAAGATGATAGGTTTATCTAATAATAAAAAGATGAAAATTTTCTAGAACAAAAGGGTATACTGTTTCAGATTTATGATTACTTGGTTACTTTCATGAGTTCAAATCATTGCTGGGTTCACTTTATTCATGAATCATTGAAGGTTTAAGTTTAAACCATTGTATGGTTGTGTGATTTGAGGGGTTTGAATGGTTACTGTAGGAGAGAGTGAACGTAATTATAAGAGTGTAATGCAGAATGATAACTTTTCTTCCATCTTTCTTCTTCATACCTGTAGCTTGTAGATTTCTGGCATTTTGTTTGCTAATTCTCGTAGACATTGGAACATTACGATGATTATGTTGTCGATTCTTAACTCATGCTTGTAAATACTTGCATATAATAAGCCCTCTAAGATGCCACTTCTCTGCAACTTTCTTCATATATGTTCCTTGATTGAAAGTGTTACGGAAATTGATTTCTGATTTGATATGGATTACGATTGAAGAATTGCAAGCTAATAAGTCCTTTGTTTTTTCTTTCTTTTTTGCAGCCTTAATGTTTCATGATACTGAGGCTCATAAATGGTTAATGTGTATAAACCAAGCAAGAAGGAAATATCTTTGAGGTTAGCTGGACCTGGACATGTAGTTTCAATAGCATAATATTGATAAATATGCTTCTCTCATATCCCAAACAATGGATAACTAACGTTCTTGGTTGGGATTCTGCAATTTCTTTTTTCTATTGTAAATTGAGACGTATTTTCCTGCCACTTTAGTTGCTTGAATTTCCACTTCATCAAAGCTGTTTGCAGTTGTTTGAGTCAGTTCTGTGCTTGTTTAATTGGGTGTTGAATGGCTAAAACATTTATTGGACCCTCATTACTTTAGTAATGCCAAATCTATGAATCAGATTTTTCTGTAAGCAATCCTTCATATAAGCCAACTCCAGAATCCTGGAACTTCCTAGGTGATGTGAAGAATTTCAACTTTATGCTTCATAGTGCAAACCAATTTTTAGCATAGGCCTTTTGAATATAGGGTTGAATTAAGGTAAGCTCTATTGCTATGGGAAAATATACTAAGGTTACATATATCAGTGGTACTGAAGAGTAAAGTTGTTCTCTTGTACTGAATTACAAGCTTGAGTGTGATTTTAGAAGAAGATATCTCTGGACACCCTTTTATCATACAACGGTGCACTATTTCTCATCCATCGCAGTTACAACAATTGAGTACACGTACAGTTATAACAAATAAAGACAAAATTTCGTGCATAGCAGAAATTCAATTCAGATAACAATAGAAAAATGAAGACAAGATAACTGTTGCAGATTGGTATTCCTTTGTTGATGTAGTTTTGTTCTTACCGGAATACAAAAGTCATCAAATCAAGTGGCAAAAACCAGAGAATCTGATCATCAGCGAGGAAACAAGCAACGAGATGTAAAACAGAGGGAAGGCAACTGTAGTAGATAGGTTGTGTTATCCTGTGTAGATATGAACACCGATCGCAATAACGAAAATGGTGACGAGGGCAAAGTAGATGATGGTGTGGACAAAGATGGAGATGCCGCTGGTTTGCATGTTGGCAAATTCCACAACTCTGCCTTTGGCAGGCAGCTGGAACAACAGCCCAGGCGTCAACAACACAAACAGCACAGTGGCTATCACTACCGGCCCCCAATCTGTCATTTTCTTCTCTACTGGCCACCTGAGAAATGTGAAGAGTAGACGAAAAGGAGTAACAAAAGTTACGAGGGAGTTGGTAGATGCGAAGATTTTAGATAAAAAAGCCAACTGAACCACGTTAAAATGGAAAGATGAGTTGGCTTGACAGGGACAAAAGGAGGTGAATAGTAGCAAGGAAAACTAAAGGGCGAAGAAAGGGTCCATGACGGGAAAATGGCATTGAATTATATGTTACTTTGAAAATAACATTCCCAGTGGCATAGTGTGGCATGTCTTCTCTTTCTGGCCGGCTGTCACTCAACTAATCAGCTTATCTTTCTTAAGTTCTGGAATGGACAGTGGATTGATCCAAGCACTTTTGTTTCATTATGGATTTGGACTTGGCTCTACTAAGCTCAAATTTAGCCCAAAAGATGAAGGTTATACCAGATTTTGGCCTGCCAATGATGCTACCTCGTCGTACGCAAGCATATGCTGGGTTAGCCGCATGATGTAAGAACTACGAAGTACAAGTAGTATCATGCATGTGTTTCCGCGATGGATTATGGTTCCAAGTTGGCTGAAATGGTAACACAGTGGGATGGGTAAGGACTTTGACGGGTTTATTGTTAATGGCTCAAAGACTAGCAGACATATCCCCTTCTTTTTTCTGGGTTTTCTTACATTCCCTTCTTCAATGTGATAGATTTTGGGGTACTGATTTCTTAAATGTAATACTAACAGTCCTGTTTGGAAACTTAGATGCATTGTTAAACGTCTGTGTGGACTCAGAATGACAATCACTAATGATATTAAGTTGTTCTCTGTAAAGATTACAGAGAAGGCTCAGATAGTGTTGGGGAAGGAAGCCTCTGAGGTGAAGCCATTAAGTAATCTATCGTCTTTCTACTTTGTCAATCTTCTTTTTGTTGGTGTCCACCATCCCTAGTAGACATAAATTGGCTGTTTCCGAAAGAAGCTAAATCAAGGGCGAAGCATTTCTAAAACAGCTAGCGCCAACCTCTTTTGCATATTGCACATGCTTTTTGGTATTTCGACTTTAATGATATCTTTATTCAAGGCTCCTCCATTGTTTAAACCTTCAAGTGATCAATTATTGGTAGTTAATATTTAAAAGAGTGATTTTTCTTTCCATCTTCATAAAGCAAACCCACTAGCGTTTACATACCTTTCCTCCCTTTAAACCTAACGTCTTCTTACACATTAAGTTTCGCATCCCCATCTCCTTCATCAATACATTTACCCTCTACATTATAGGAATGTACATCAGTTTCCTTCCTAATTTTCTGTTTAAGAGAAATTCCCTCTTCTTCATACATCTATCTTGAGACAGAAAGAGAGTTAAAGAAAGAGGAAGAAACAAAGAGATGGGAACAGACTGGGGACCCGTCGTCGTCTCCGTGGCTTTGTTCATTCTCCTGTCGCCAGGGCTTCTTTTCCAGCTACCAGCAAGAATAAGAGTGATAGAGTTTGGCAACATGTGTACCAGTGGAATTGCCATACTTGTTCATGCAATTATATACTTCTGCATATTCACTATCTTGGTAGTTGCAATCGGGATTCACATACATGTTAATTGATCCCCTATCCCATACTGGGACTGCTTTGTTTTTTCTTGTTCTCAACTTTCCCATTTGGTTTACTTTTTCAGCCAAGGTGGGGGTTCTAGTTTCATCTCCCTTTCTCTCTCTCTTTTATTTTTCAATTTAATTTTTCTTTTCATTTTCGTTTTAAGGGCCCCTTGTGAATTGTTGTACGCATAGTTTCCTTGATTATTCGGTGAAACATGAAAAGAAATGTATAATGAATTCTCTCTCAACATGTCTGTGATCTGTTCGACCTGACTAAGGTTTCTAAATCTCTATGATTGATTTAGCAGTGCCATGTATGGATTAAATCTAAGAGGATAGTTTGTCCCTTCAAATCCTGGACCTTGCATAGCATTTATGAACTTTACTTTTCTGGCCTATGGCAAACAGCATCATTGGAATGAAAAAATCTCCCCCTCCATTAATTTTTTTAATAATAAGAATTAAACTAAAAGCAAGTCAACTTTTCCCCACTCTGATCTCAAGCAAGGTTGTGCCGAAAGCACCATATTCCACTGAACCCAGGCTTTGCCTGCCACCGTTCTTCCCCTGGCCAGGAGCAGGCATCAATCTTAAACTGCTTCTCAGGCATAAACTGAACATCATTTCATTTTCTTGAAATAAATTTCGGCTACCTTGAATCAGAACCAAAACCCTCTCAAGGATTGGATATTTGGTAACAAACATTACAAATAGCCATAAATTATATGCTTTTGAATCTTGTGAGGGGCACCAATTATTTGAACTAGCAGACATCAACGATAAAGGGTGCAATGCAACCAAGAAAAAAAGAAATCAGGGTTCAAAACTGTACCAAATGAATGTCAAGAGCTAACAGAACCGACCATCAGAATATTAAATTAAATTAGATGTGGGGAAACTAAATATATCAAAGAAATTGAAGCTTGGTAAAACTAGTCTTGAACTCTTTTCCTGCTATTTTTAAGCTTAAAAGAGTGAATAAATTTACAGGCCTGTTCTCGCCCATTTGAAAAATATGCAAACAAGAACACCAAAAATAACAATCCCCATATTCAGATCTGTGCATGAACTTAATCCCAAAACAAAGAATCTCCTGACAGACCTTGAAGAAAGATGCATACCCAGTAACCGGTTCAGCCGGTGTAGATGTGAACGTGGACGGCCAAGATGAGGATAGCATAGATAATGAAGAAGATAAGAGTGTGAATAGCAATAGCTTTGCCGTTAGTCTTCATGCTACCAAACTCCAACTGGCGGCTGTTTCCTGGAAACTGAAACAGAAGCCCCGGTTGCAGCAACACAAACAACAGCACCCCGATTAGCACTGGACCCCAGTCAGCCATTGTTCAAAGACACTCGTATTAACGAAGTGATCAAATGAGCAGATAAAAATGGTAGCTTATGAAGAGGTCATCGGTGAAAGTTCGCTTTAAGAGTATTAGTGACATGACAATTACGGAATAATCAAATTTTTCTAAGCACAAGAAAGACATTACATGTTCTTGAGGGCTTCGGTTGTCTGCGTTTTATTATTAATTATGTCATATTCTAAATATATTTTTTAATTAAAATTAATGTTTTGCCCATTAAAAAACATAACCTTAGAATAATAATTTTAACATGATCAACATTGAAAGGATGCCTGTGATGTTATAGTCCAGTCTTACTAACAACACATTAGAATATAATTTTAGTGAAAGCATTTTAATAATTACGATTTATTTATTTTAATTTTTAATTTTTAAATTAAATTAACTGAGTCTTAATAATTATACGTTAAAATATTTATTTTAATTTATATTTAATTATTTTAATTTTAATTTTTAAATAATTATAATATAATCTTAAATTTAATTCAAGTGATAAGAATGGTTAGTGATTTTTTTTTATTTTTTAATTATTTAATTAATTTTTTTAATTTATTCAGTGATTATTAAAAAATATTAAATTTTTTTTCTTACTTTTATGGTAAAGAAATAAAAATTAGAAGGTAAAGATTAAGAGATGGTGGACCAATTCTCTTTTATGTTTGACTAATAGTTCTAATTAATTCCTTAAACAAATTATTCTCTATTAGAAAAGGAAAAAGCTTGTGAAATAATCAAACACTAATTAGTTAGAAAAATGAACTGTGATGAAGCATTAAGCACTAATCACCAGCTGCTATATGGTTACTGCATATTTGATTTAGAAAAGGCACGTCAATTATGCAATTATGGCGGACAATGATCGACAGAAAATGATGCCATGCCTTATCCCAACAAAGCAAAAACAGTTATTAAAAGAAGCACAAAGTTGATAATCAATGGCCCATCTTATTTCTTTATGGGATTGCTATTTTTTTAACATGCCTACTTTCGCTGTTCTTTATTCTCTTGGGTGGTTTTGAGCTGCTTCGAAGGGCGGAATTGGGAAGTTTTGCAGACAATTTGGGAAGCTTAGGATGAATGATTGGGCTGCTCCGCTGATAGCTGCGGCGCTGTTTGCGTTTCTGTCGCCAGGGCTGGTGTTGCAGATCCCTGCGAAGAATCGACCTGTGGATTTTTTGAACATGAAGACTAGTGTGGCCTCCATATTTGTGCACACTGTTCTCTATGCTTTGTTTCTTATTTTATTTCTTGTTGTTCTTCATATTCATCTCTTTGTTTAGGAAGGAAAAGTGTGTTTCAGAAAGCTTGAGCAAACTGTAAACGATATGAACCTTCTTGTCTGTTAGAAGAATTTCTGAAATACCAGTTTTCTTGCATCTTCTTTTTTATTACTGTTACTTGATGAAAGCTCAAATGAAAATTAGATTAAATTTCTGTCTATGAAACGGCTTTGTAGCTGCCAATTCGCTATTCACTTCCAAGAACATCACTATCAAGAGCCTCTCATGCCTGCTGCTAATTGTCCTCGCCTGGTTCTTAAAAATTGAATTTCTATTTGTGGTACATAGAACATATTCAAGTGGAAAGAATAGCAGCTACTGTCTTTGTCAGTGGTTACTTTGTTTTTCTCCCTTCTTCTTCTGGTTTAAACTTGTGGTAAACCATATGATATGCCAGAAAAAAAGAAAAAGAAAATGACCCTTTTGGCAGCAAATTCTCAAGTTCTTGAAAACTACAAATGCTCATATAATCGAAACATTCCCCCGAAAGGAAGTGGCTTCTATGACAGATGATAATGAGATCAAGCATTCTGGTTCACTTAGTGGGACATAAAATTCTTTGATTCTATGCTTTATTGCAAATGCATCTCATTCACTCAAAATTGATGCATTAACTCACCAGAAAATCCAGAAATGACAATGAAACCTGCATCCACAAACTGAAGGGTCGAGTGTAAAATCCTCTCAACTTCTACGTCCTCAAAGAAAAGGGTTGATTGTGGAACCCTCTAAACTTCTACCATCAGGTGAATATAAATAATTCGGAACAAGATTTACCAACCAAGCAAACTCAAATCATGTATCATAGAACAGGTCAAAAAGATGGAAAGTTTGCAATTGCTGTTTGTTGCATCATATATATGCTGAGGAACTCGATTTACAATCCAATAAAAACACTTGATTCATAATCCCAAATTTTGATCCCAACAAAGGTACAGAAGTAACATGATAGTTAACAAACAATTAAACAATGGCATGCCAATTTCTCTAACTCCGAAGAAAACTATCAATCAGTATTTAGTACAAATTAATAATTATCATTTCTAGGCTATGAGCCTACGTACATATGAACACCAATAGCTAACAGGAAGATACACATCAGACCAAAATACAGAATAGAATGAACCAGAATGGAAGCTCCACTGGTCTGAAAATTACCAAACTCTATAAATCTGTTGCGACCGGGTACCTGAATCAGCAAGCCTGGCATTAGCATTATAAACAGCACAACTCCTACAAAAACAGGTCCCCAATCTGCCATCTTTTCGGCTTCAAATGACAGATATTATTTCTCAAACAGAGTGGTGGCAATGAAATCAGAGAGAGGGTGTGGTATGTATTATAAAGGAGAGGTCTTGCTTCGGGAAGAAGAGACAAGAATTGTTTAGTAGGAAAGTGAAGGTTATCGAACCAAGCTATTGGGATTCACATTTTCTTACATCATCACATGCACTACGGTTTAAAGGAAAGGAAATTTCAATGCAAGTAACACTGATAGTACATCATCACTGTGGCGTTATATATATATATAAAACGCCACAGTGATGATGTACTACGGTTTAAAGGAAAGGAAATTTCAATGCAAGTAACACTGATGCTAAATCATCATTGTGGTTATATATGTCCGTGTGCACGCGCGCAGAGTTGCCGATTATATATCTCTGTTAGAAAAAGGTTTTCAGAAATTGCTTTTGTATCTATCTTACAGTTTTTAACTGAGGCGGTATAGGACCCATGAAACAATGGATCATGAATCCTTCTAATCATGGTGCTGGCGTGGCCTGCGGGGCAATTGCCAATCGATTGTGTCTGTAAATTTTTAGTGCTTGAAATGAAAAGCACTTTTCTGAGAATCTCATTGCTTATGGCTTCAACATTCTCGTATTGGGTTTTCTTCTTTTGGAACGGATCCCTCCGTAATCACGTTATTCTAAAGCAGATATGATTCTCTTATACAGAAGTTCAGCAAAATCGGTCGGTTGGTCAGTTTGCAATGTTGTTAATGTAGTGATTATGCTACTTTTTAGCTGGATTTGGATTCTTATTGCGATTGAATTTGAACTTGCATCAGATTTTACCTGTCAATACAATCAACGATGAATGCACCTGCTGTTACAGTTGAGATAAATGAAGATAAGCTGGGGCACCCTTGGAGAATAACAAAGGTGAACATCAATCGGTAGGCTTGGGCCCGAAATGATGAAGCCCAAACCCAACACATGTGAAGTGCCTCTCTTAAGCCCCTCCGACAGTTGGGCCATGCTGCCAACACTTTCCCAGTTTCTGCTAATCACAATTAATAATTCAATTGGACCAAGTGGGCATGCTTAATTTGTTGTTTGAAACCAATAACATACTGTGGATTAAGATAAGCTCAAAATCCCATGGAGGATTGGATGTTACATCATGTATTAAGTCTTAACAACTGAATCAAATTGAAGATTAATTAATTCCCTAATTAATAGTTGCTTTCACAAATGACACTTAAAATATTACGAATATTCAATTGGTTGCCTTATCACACACTTGACTTCTGGGGATGGTACCAATGGAGACTTGTTGGGCATCGTTGGCTAATGTGATGTGACCATACTTAAACTTTCCCTTCCATGAGCTGGACAACCCACTTTATGATACTTAAAAAATTATAAATATATCAATTTCGTATATTTATGTATTATTATATTACTTTTTTAATTTTATAATTTAAAATTATTCTTATAAAAATTTAAAATTTAAAATTCTTATTAATAATATATTAAGTAATATTATATAATTATTAAAAGAAAATAAATAAAATTATATTTATTTTTAACCCATTAATTTATGTTTTACAATGATGATTCCATTCCAAGATCGCAAGCAAATTGTGATTTGTCTGTCTCCCTGTTGCTGCTAAAATCCGAGCCTTAATGGTCCATCAAGGCAGGCGGGGTAGGTTGGTTGACGGGAGGCGGTCCGGTTGCCCCGTCTTGTGTTTCCGTCGTGTGGCCCTGATCTGCCACGAGACTTTATGATGATAAGATCAACAACACGTTTGACACGTGGATTTTTTAGTCTCATTCATGGATAACAAAACGACAAATATTCCACGTCCACAACACACGTGGCTTAAACTCTAGTTGTAATATTTAATTAATATTTTAATCGTCTGAAAATAAATAAAAATAACCATAAATGTAAATAAATAATAAAAAACACACATAATTGACTTTTTTTTTTGACATTTAAATGTAATTTTTATTTTATTTATTTTAATATTAATAAATAAATGGTCAAATATTAATCATATTTTGAAGGTAATATTTTGAATTTCTTTATTTCTGTTAGATATTTTAACTAATTTGGTAAAATTAAATAACTCATTATCCAATCTGAGCCGTTGGATCATTCATTCAGAATAGTCAAACAGTCAAAAACTGAAAATCAAATTACGGAGAAAGCGACCATTTTCCTCTCCCTGTTTGAAGGTATTATAATTTATGGCGTCAGTTCAATGTCAATTCTCTTCTACAGAAGAAGGCGGCCGTACCGTAATACGTAAGTCATAAAAACAGCGGTGGCACTTCTGTAAATACGGAAATCACTAGACCATTTTTCCGACAGTGAAAATACATTTGCCATGAATGAATTTTTTGTGACTCAACATCAACTACACATCTTCATGATCAACATCACCACTTGCATGTTTTTGTTGTTTTGTATATAAACCCACCAAGCTTTAACTGAAGAAACTATAAAAACACTTCAAAAAAAATTCAATCTTGTACGTATTTCCGCATATAAACACATCCATTTTTTGTTTTGTTTTCAGGATTGAGTGAGTGAGTGAGTGAATGAATGATGGGTAAGTTTCGGGAAAGTTTTGTTTCGTTTATCAACAACAGATGGCTGGTGTTTGTAGCCGCAATGTGGATTCAATCCTGTGCTGGGATTGGGTACTTGTTTGGAAGCATTTCGCCTGTCATAAAGAGTTCTTTGAGCTATAATCAGAAGCAGATTGCCAGGCTTGGTGTGGCAAAGGATCTTGGAGATAGTGTTGGCTTTTTGGCTGGTAGCTTGTGCGAGGTTTTGCCTATGTGGGGTGCTCTTCTCGTTGGTGCTTTGCAGAATTTTATTGGTTATGGTTGGGTTTGGTTGATTGTCACCGGGACAGCTCCTGCTTTGCCTTTGTGGGCTGTGAGTATTATTCTGGAAAAAAAAAATTCTTTCTTTTTAATCAGTTGATGTTTACTTATCAGTTGTTGATCTTGGCACTATTTGATCCGATTCGTTGAGTTTGTAAGCAAGTTTATCTGTTTGTTTTGGTTTCTCTCCTTTTTTTCACTGGCAATGAATCTTCTGCTTTCTTTGATTGTTTAATTGGATTGTTGTTTGTCTGTTTCATCTCTGTCATTCTGTCTTTCTTTTTTTTTTTTTTTTTTATTGCCATCATGTTTAATCAAGGATTTCAATTTGCTTTTCCCCGTTAGATTCGCTGAACAGAGGGCAAATTGTTTGATTTCTAATATTCTGTCAATTTCAAAAAATTGAAGCATTTTCGCAAGTGAAAAGTTTGACACTTGTTTTGTTGCCCGTTTTCTGTTTTTACGTCCTGGAAAGATTTTGATACAAATGTTTTTCTTTTTTAAAACGGTATTTGGTTTCTTCAAATTATGCATTTTCTTTCTTTTAATGTCTCTGTCAGCGTCTGGTTATTTTTCTTGTTATCATTTAATGCACAGAATAAAATTATACTTTTTAGTTTGGTGGCAATTTCCATCTACTTTCTTTTTTCCCTTAAATATTTAATTCTGATCAGAGATATTGCTCAATTAGCTTTCAAGAAGAATGATCAATTATCTTGGTTTCTAGTTTTTCTGTAACTGTTGGCATGATTATGATAATTTGGGAGAATTTAGTAGCTAAGTTGGTGACTTTCATTTGCAAATTCTGGTAAGCCAGTCCAAAAATGCTCTAGAGGCCAGTCCAAAAATGCTCTAGAGGCCTCCAGACAGGGAGAAAAATGCTGTATTTTAAATCTCAGTTGCATCTACTACATTTATTGGGGTGTCACACTGTAAAGTTCCTGGAAAAAGAAAAGAGAAAACCTGAAAGCTTGTTCTTACTGTTTTATCATCATTTCCCTAACAGTTGTAGTCATACAAGACAGTCAATATATTATTTAAAAGTTAATACACAACAGATTGAAATTTTGGAACTGCAGTTTACATCTCATGGTTTAAGAACCAACTTTATGACTTTGGCATAATAAAACGTGATTTGTTTATATCCACAGTTGACATCTAATTTTTCTTATCTGAATGATAATAGATCAAAGTACTTTCGAGAAAACAATTTCCATTCACAACTTGGATTTCTGTTTCGATTTTAAATCCTGTCTATTTCTGCATTTTTCTCAACCAGTGCCTTATATTGGGTAAATAACCTTATACCATTCATATGCAGTATTGTATCTCAAAGAAAGTGGTAAAATTTTATATATTTGGAAGCATACTGTGCTCAAATCTTATAGGGAGGGCACTAACTTGTGACATCATGATGATTTCTGCAGTTTGATTTTTATTATGAATTGAAAAAGCTTTTTCTTTTTATGTGCCGTTTTCTGTCTGAAATAGGTAGTAGATTTTGACTACTTTGACTACTCGGGAGCATCCTGTCCTCATTCTTCCTATGGAAGGAACTTACCAAATTTGTGATATAATGATGCTTGTGGAGTTATGGTGTATGGGATTTTTTTTTTTTAGAAACTTTATGCAGACTTTTGGAAATTTAATTATTAATCCGGGAAAACATGTGTACTATAAATACAGGTGAATGAAATTATTGTCATGGCAAGTAATCCATATTGACTTGTTTTCCAAGTGATGTGCATTTTTCAGTATATTGCAGTCATCAGTCACTAATCGCCTAATCTTGGGAAACTGAAGCTTTGATCTGGCGGGATTGATTTTAAATTTTCTGAAAGTCTTTTAAGGTGTTACATCTAGGCTTGAGACGGGAGCTTACTTTATAGTTAATTGATATCCTCTTGGTCGCTAGAATTATTTCTTGCTCTGTTGAACTATACTTGGAGTATTCCTTGTATAATTCTACATTTTTCAATGTTTAAATTGTCCAAAAGAATTAAGAAACCTTTGAATCTCATTTATCGTCTTCTCTCAAGTCAAATTGCTGATCCGTATCAGTATGCAGATGTGCATTCTTATATTCGTGGGAAACAATGGCGAAACCTACTTCAATACTGCTGCTTTGGTTTCTTGTGTGCAAAACTTTCCAAAAAGCCGGGGTCCTGTTGTGGGAATACTGAAGGGCTTTGCTGGGTTAGGTGGTGCAATCATGACTCAAATATATACAATGATCCATTCTCCTGATCATGCATCTCTAATATTCATGGTTGCAGTTGGACCAGCAATGGTTGTTATTGCTTTGATGTTCATTATCAGACCTGTTGGAGGTCATAGACAAGTGCGTCCATCTGATGGCTCAAGTTTCACCTTTATTTATAGTGTGTGCCTTCTGCTGGCAGCTTATCTGATGGGAGTCATGCTAGTTGAAGATCTGGTTGATTTGAACCACACTGTGATAAAAATTTTCACGTTGATTTTGTTTGTCCTTCTTATTATTCCCATTGTGATTCCTGTGTTATTAAGTTTCTTTCTGGAGCCAACATATCCAGCAGAAGAGGTCCTCCTACCAAAACCAGAGAAAACAGAACCTGGAAATTCTGAACAGGAAGCTCATGAGGTAATTCTCAGTGAGGTGGAAGATGAGAAACCTAAGGAAGTAGATTTACTTCCAGCATCAGAAAGGCAAAAGAGAATTGCTCAATTGCAAACAAAACTATTCCAAGCGGCAGCAGAAGGAGCGGTGAGGGTCAAGAGGAGGAGGGGTCCGCATAGAGGGGAGGACTTTACCTTGATGCAGGCTTTAATCAAGGCAGATTTTTGGCTTATATTTTTTTCACTTCTGTTGGGTTCTGGATCTGGGCTAACAGTGATTGATAATCTGGGTCAGATGAGTCAATCCTTAGGATATGATAACACTCATATCTTTGTATCTATGATCAGTATTTGGAACTTTCTTGGCCGTATTGGTGGGGGTTACTTCTCTGAGGTTGTTGTGAGGTATAATCTGACTTTAGTTGCACCTACTTGGTTATTAAATAGTCTTTTAATTAATGCTCAAGTTTCAGTTCTTTTACTGATCTGGATGATATAATTGAATAGGGACCATGCTTATCCACGACCAATAGCAATGGCTGTCGCACAGCTCCTGATGGCAGTTGGTCATGTCTTTTTGGGGATGGGGTGGCCTGGTGCCATGTACATTGGTACTCTGTTGATTGGGCTTGGTTATGGGTCACACTGGGCAATTGTTCCAGCAGCTGCCTCCGAGTTGTTTGGCTTGAAAAAGTTTGGGGCCTTGTACAATTTCCTTACATTGGCTAATCCAGCAGGTTCACTTGTTTTCTCTGGTCTACTTGCCAGCTATATCTATGACCGTGAAGCAGAGAAGCAACATCAACACCATCACCTTCTGCCAAATGCAAGGCCAATTTTGGCAGGTATGCTCGGTGTGGATGAACCTCTGAAATGTGAAGGTTCGATATGCTTCTTTCTTACTTCCATGATAATGTCAGGATTTTGCATTATTGCGGTTGTCTTAAGCATGATTCTTGTAAGTCGGACTAAGATAGTCTATTCTAACCTTTATGGAAAATCTCGTGCTGCCAATGTGGGATAAGTAAAATGAGTTTGCATAATAAGACTACATCATCGATTTATGGCGGTGCACGTGTTTTCTGAATCAGTTTGTGTGGAATGTTCTTGAGCTTGTTTTCACACTAATGATTAGGAAGATGGCTGAGGCAGGCACATTGTAAAAGATTTAAAATTTTATATTTTTTTCCTTTGTTCCATGATTGCAAAGTACCACGTGGTTGTGAAATATTCAGATTAGATTGTTGGTATTATATACTTCCACTCTTCTTATCATGACAGTTTATTCTGTTATTTCGGACTTGATAATACATGATTGATTTTTGCTGGTTCGGCACGTTAAGCAGCAAATTTCTAATGACAGTTTCTTACCGGCTGATCTTGTTCATTCTCAAATGGCATACTTCATTTGTTGTTTCACAGACATAATGGAAAAGAGAAACAGAAGAATGAAAATTTCGGAGAATATCATTAGAATTCTTCGAATATGTGGTGCTGTTTAGGATGAAACCTGGGCTTCATGATCATTGAAGTATGAACATTTCCTTATTATTACTCCCATTTCCGAGCTTTCTCATTGCTGATGTGAAAGCTTCATTCAATTAGTCAGAAGAAGAATGAATTTTTTTACGTGCAGAATATGATGCTGCCAACATAACATTTTTGGTTTTAGCTCTTAAAGAAGAACTGATTTCAAAATGAAAGCACGTTGTTTTCAAAACAAAAATAGTTACCTTCCTCCATAACACTTTCACATCTCTATATGGTAGGACGATGACAAAATGGACAGGATTTGTACACCAACAGGAATGAAAAGAATCACAGAACTATGCAAACAATGAGCTTTCTATTGAAATTAATAGTCTTGAAGAAATTATTTCACCATCAAGTACTTATTTTTGACACTTTTAAATCTGATCATTGATTAATCGTTTCATAGAATTCATGCAAAGATAAGGAAAAACCAATGTAGTCTTAATTAATGATGATCTACAATGACTCTTTCCTATGAATATCTCACTATCGGGGAAGTATGGAAGAAACGATAACAGGAGAGGAGAGAAACTTGCAGAAAGAAAGAAAGAAAATTTATAGAAAGAGAGGTGAGGAAACTTATAATAAGAAATGGAAGTAACCGTGCTTTTGCTAATCGTTTTGATGATGGTTAACAGTGGAGAATGGCCACTGCTAGACAATTTCTACAACTCCAGTTGTCCAAATGTTGAAGCCATAGTGTAGCGGGCAGTGCCCAAGAAGAACAGTCAGAGCATCTCCACAATACCATAGTTAAAAATGACTAAGACAAAGCAACACAGCCGACAGAGTAGAGTATGATATCTGTATATTGATGAAAGAAATGTTACAATGATTGGCTTATATACAAGGTTTTGACAAAACCCTAGAAACAAAGACTAGCTTACTGTCCATACCTGTGTGATGTACATTACAAGCTGTATTTACTATTTACTGAGGTTATATATAAAACGTAACTGAGCTAATTAAAAGGACAAGGCTACTGGGTGATGATTTCTGCTTTCCTTCACTGTCAAGCAATGCTTGCTTCCAGAACAAGAATCAGCTACTTAAGCAAAGTTATCGAGTTAATCGGCCTGCTTAACACCCATCCAGCCTGCGTCTCTTTTCCCATGACTGCTTCATCGAGGTGAATTCATATAGAATGGCAAAATGATTTTGCAAGTTGTATTCATTTCCATGGTCATCAAATTCACAGGATGTATTGCTCCGTAATTTGCTTTTGTGACTCACCATGCTTTATTTGCAAGGATGCCTCGATCACCAAATCACGATGCTTTAGAAGTATACTAAAGAGAATCTTTCACTTTCTCCAGACAGTTTATAACACTATAAACATGGCAAACAAAGCAGTGAATAGAAGTGAGACTTCAAATCATCTTTGCTCTTAATTTGAAGAAGGGCGAAAGCTTTATGGGAAGAAAGTGTTAAGTACTGTATCCATTCGGTTGTACAGGGCGTAAGTGGCCAGCTGACTCGAACTAGTTAGGCCTTGTCTGGTGTTAACTTTTCTGTCCTCAAAACCAATAACTAAGCACGCAAATATAATTAATAAGACTATTCTGTTCACTCAAGTTGTTTTAATGTCCTTCTCAATTTCTTCATTCAGCACATCATCAAAATCTGTTGGCAGCTTAAACAGTCTTTATCGTACAGAACAAGTTCTCACAGATGATCATGTACAACAGCAATAACAATGTCTGATTTTACAAACGGTAACAGGGAAGATTGTAATATTACATATGTTTCAAAAACAATGAGCTTTCAGATTGAAATTAATTCTCCTTTGAAGATCAAATTATTTTCATAATCAAATGCTTATTATTGACAGTTTTTTAACTTACACTGATTACATGAATTATATTATTGCTTTCATTAGTTAAACGCTGTGCACTCTCTCCTTATCTCTCCTTCTTCACCTGTCTTCACCCCGACTCTCCCAAGCTTTATCATTGCTGTGGCAAAAGCTCCTGCAAAGTCACCAGGGCTTTTGGCGAAGTCATTCACAGTAGGCTGAGATTCCGTGTCTGTAAAAAGCACTTGATCTGAACTAAATAAACCCTTCCCTGCCACTAGATTCTGGAAATACACATTGTCAAATGTCCGTGGGGTTACAGGATCCATGTTAATGGCAATGCTGGGGTCGACATCTCGGGGACAGGCTTCCATCAACTCCTTGGCGTAATCTGGATCTAGAGAAGGATCGACAGTAGAGGACTTAGAGAATGAGTAGATGCGATTTGCAAAGCGGTCGCAGTGAGAAAAGCCCACCGTATGAGCTCCTGAGAGTGCAATCATGTCAAATTGGCTAAGGTTGTGTTTGGCGAACATGGTGTTAAGTTGGGCAAGATTAAATGTAGGTTCTGGCAAATTTCCAGCAACCCTTGATGCTTTAGATATAAGGCCATCTCGTCGTCCCAATTCTACTTGGAATGAAGGACCTCCAGCCTGAGTTTTGATTAATTTCATCAAACACAAAGGAAAATATTGTCATATGCTTTGAAGTGAAAACATTTTGATAAAATGGATTTCATCGTATGATTGGTTTTATATACTATTCTTACCAATTCTACGACATCTCTTGCAGCAATAGCTAATATGTCTGCACATGAAACTTTGCCAGGGCAAACTGCTTCCACAGCTTGCTTGGCCTTGACCACAGTGTCAAACCCATCTCCCGCAAGGGAAATATTGTCTTGGGCATCCTTTTCCGCATCCCCGTTTGGAGATTGAATCAAGATTGAACCATCACAGCCCTGTCAAAGAAATTACAGACAATTTACAAAGAAGAGAATTAGAATTTGAGCTAGTTTGCTAACAGCAGTAGAATTTTCCAAGTTAATTTGAATCAGGATCAAATATCTAAAGCCATCTAATCCACTTAGTATGTCAAACGTACAGTAGTTTTGGTGAGCCAACAAGGAGACGCCACAACCTATAGTCAAAGACGTGGATGTATAGCTAGGATGAGAACATGAAAATTCGGACATCAAACTGAAACCTATGTTATGTTCAGTGGCAAAATGTGTTTTTTCGTCTTCCCATGCATTGCTTTTTATTTTGTCAATGATAGTATGCCTTTCCCTATTATATTACCAGTCAATATGGTTTGGTAATATGCACCTGTCTCAGCTATAACGTGCAAGTAATAGCCTCCAATAATGACCTCGTCTAATGGAAATTAATTGATGAAAAGACAGAGTTAACATTGCGTATCTGTTGTAAGAACAGAAAACTGTCCCTCAATTCTCATCCTGCGAATTCAGACAACTAAAAAACAACTTTTCTGGCACTGTTGCATGTAAAATTTGAACTCGATCAGTTTATAGGAGCTAAAATAGTATGTGATCAACATATGAACAATATGTAATCGATTCTGATACAAATGGCTCAAAAGTTTATCCAACACTTGTACATACTGCATACAGACTTAAACCAAACTTACATAGAAGAACAATTATAACGAGTTACCTCAACGAAGCAGTCATGGAAAAAGAGGCGCAGAGTTCCCGGAACAGTGACGAACGTCTGGCTAAACTTAGTGGACACAACCTGCTTCACTATGAATTCCACGTTGGGGCAAGTCGAGCTGTAGAAATTTTCTACCAATTGCCCCTCTCCTCTCTGCGTAATCATAAGAATCATAAACAAAAACAGCAGCCCTCTTCCTATTTCCATTTCTTCTTTCTCTAACTATCTAGCTAGCTATACAACTTTTCTCTCTCTCTGTCTGTCTGTCTCTCCTTCGTTAGGCCATTGATGACTCTTAAATAGAGATAAAATACACAATGACAAAAACAGAAAAGGCGATCAGCATAACAAACATAATATATAAATGTTAAAGCAAATTGTTTTCTTTACTTGGTGCCAGAGTACGTTTATGTAAGAACTCTTTGGTAATCTAATAACCATATATTTGAGCTTCTTGTTTGTTGGGTGTCAGTCTCTGTCTTTCAAACCCGATTATCTAATATGATATTGCCACGTCTTAATCTTCCTAGTTTATACCTCTGTCTGTGATCTGTAAAATAGTAGGTGAATTAGTTTTCTCCTTGGAAAGTAGCCACCAATGCCATCTGATAAGTCTTTTGGTGGAATCTTGCAAGTCAAATTCAAAGACGACAATTAGCATTTATCAAGTCCTGGAAGAGCACGCATCAGTGCGTTGAAATGGTATTTGTTATGGGCATTTCTAGATTGTTTAGGCATCGAAACTCACCCGATTGCTTGTGGGTTTGAGATGAGAACGACACAATAAAAAACTTTAAATCCAGTGTTGAACATTTCACATGGGAATCTTGGCAATATGCAAGCAAATATACTATTTTCTATTACAATGCTAATTGCAATTCTCGGAAATAAGCAAAACCCACTTGGTTACTTGATAGACTAAGCCGGGGTCTTCACTTTTCTTTTCCTTCTGCCAAACGAAAATACCAAGTCTTAAATCTTCGATTAGGCTTTGCTAATCTTGATTATTATAAATTATAACAATATCCATGGCTGGTAGAACTAAGTTTTCTTCACTACTACACGCATGAAATGTGATGACACTTCATTTTTAATTTTCTTATTCACACAGAACCAATCAGCTTGGCCAACAACTCTTGCCAATCACAAAAATATAGACTTTTTAATGATGATTAGTTAGAATAGTGATGTAAGACTAGCATTGCGTGGCACATAGATTTGCATACCAAGATATATTATACCAGTAGTAATCAATTAAACCATTATCAAATTCTTCCATACAGATTGTCAATTTGCCATATGGCCTTGTAGCACAATACATATATTGAGCTGCCCATTTGTTGCTTGTCAATTCTCAACCTTTGGACTGTAGTGGTGGTTAGGCTTTAATTTATTGAGCCAATGTTATCACTTTGATGTGAACATGAAAGTAGTAAACGATCATATATTGACTTAAGCACCTTTATTGTCGTTAATTTATAATTAAAATGTAAACTAATGAAAGATACCCAGTTTTCTAGTGGATCAGGCGAATGGCAAAACCCAAACTGTAGAGTGATTCTACATACACCCCTTCCATTCATGGAGACACCCTCTTATACGGTGCGTTTAGTGTAGTCTGATCAGGCTATAATTCAAACATAATTTACTTCCAAATCCAAATTAGCCATGACGACGGTTCTAGACAAACAAGTTGAACATGGATAGACATAACAATAACAACAGCGTCACGTGATTGAGGTGAGAATATCACATCTCAAACATCCGATAAAACCTAGGTTCACCTGTAGTAAACTAGTCTTTTGATTGATAGCAAGCGCTCCAACCCTCACATTCCGCTCGTCGTTGCTTCAATCACGATTCGCCCATCTTTGCTTCCGGCAACATGAACGCGAACTTCTAGCAGAACTGGTCATTTTGTCTTCGAATCCGAATTAGTTATTTTAACTCACGACTGTAAGGAAAATACACATTTTATTGTTGGGTATGCAGTTTTCTACTCGTATTTTGTCATCATAATTTCATTTAATCTCTATGTTGCGGTGTGCTTGTGTGTGACAGTATGAATGCTTGGTTGAAGGCTGACTGGGTTGAAGTTCAAGAACTATAAAAGTCGGCGACAGCACCTGGTGGACAAGCATAAGTTCCCCACTTCCTTTGAGATCTTGAAAAGGCCATCCATCCAAGAAACAGAGGCAGAAGCACCTACGTAAACAAGCTGTACATAAGAACGAAGCTTCAACTACCATGGAAGTAGAAGATGAAACCATCGATGGCCTTGTTTCAGCTGTCTTTTGACTAAGCACTTCAGACACCACTCCTTCGTCTGTCAGCTTTGGTCGTCGCCGCACTCGTGGCTTGACATTTGTCCCTCGAGCTGCTGTGATCGAAAGATGACCAGACTCCACTCCAGCTTGTACAAAAAGATAGCCAGCATACATTGATTGAACCGGGATCTCTATAAATAGTTCACTATTTCCCTGAAATACCATTTTGATAGCTTCAGGAGAATACAATGAGCTTTGAACAAATTATGAGTCGCCGGAAACATGTATGCAGTCCATGTCTGCCTCCTCTTGAAATTCACCATCTACATCCACAATCTGAAGTTGAAGCACTTCCAACTAGCTAACAGCTTTTCTTCAAAAGCCATGGTGGTTATTTCATAATATTACCTACCTATGAGTTAGAATTTGAATGTCCGGCTGATCATTTTATACATTAATTTCTATGTTATCTCAAGGAAGATATCTTGATTTGCGATTCGCTGTAAATGTTCCTTAATTCTGCAAAATTATTGTCTGTTTTGTCAGCCCAAAAGTGATACACCCACTTGATTCATCGAACACAGGTTCTCTTATAATGCATTATGTTATGCTCATTGCATTTCAAAATTATGACTCCATATAACATCAAAAGAGAGTTCAATTTCTGTGTCTTGCCTATCGCTTTTAAAGCAAAATAAAAGAGAAGATGACGTTGAAGACGACACAGGTGTAAAACGTTGTCGTTTCTGAAAAAGGGTATTTTGGTCAAATAAGAGGTAAAAATAAAATAAATATCGGATTGGGCGTCCCATCTCATCAGTCTGTTCCCTTGAATTCCTCAAATCTAAAACTCAATTTCCTCGTTCGCTCAGAACTCGTCAAAGCCAGTAAGGAAAACCCCAGAAGGAAGGAATGGATGCCATCGACAACGTTTTCGATCCTCTCAGACATTTCGCAAAAGACAGCGTACGCCTCGTTAAGCGGTGCCACAAACCCGACCGCAAAGGTACTTCCTTTTTGTTTAAACAATTTCGTTCTCTTTTTTGTTTATTTATTTATTTTTGCGATGTATGTATTTCCATCTGCTGATGATTTGATGCGTGATTATTACGGGATTTTGCAGAATTCACGAAGGTGGCATTCCGTACAGCGATCGGATTCGTTGTGATGGGATTTGTAGGCTTTTTCGTGAAGCTCATCTTCATCCCTATCAATAACATTATTGTCGGATCTGGTTGAGGTACGAGGAGAACGTTTGATTTATGTCTTCTGATTGAGATATTATTTGTATTCTGTGCAAATTTTTGGAATTCTATGTTCAGTTAAGATATGAGATTCATATTGAAGTTTTTAATTCTCTTGTCAATAATTTGGACCTTGAAAGGGCGTGAAAGAGATAAGAACTCTTGAATGATAACGTACTCGGAGATGTGATTCTAGTTGCTTTGGTTATTGTTTGATATTTGGCTTGATAAAAGGGTTTCATCTGTATATTCTTTGACTTGGTTCGGATTCCTGTATCTTTTAAGCATGTCCGCATTGTTCACAAGTAGAATTCTTCATGTAAAACCTGCTTGATGTAGAAGAATTTTCCCTTTTAAGATGGTTTGTTCTATGGTTCGAACTTATAGGAGCAGTTGATAATTGACTACAAAATTTTTCCCCTTTTTTATTTATCTATAGTGAAATCCTATTTATAGCAGTTATTGATCATTGGCATCATTTTTTTTGGGGATTAATTTTGTTCCTATAGGAGTTCAAGAGGTATTTGGAGTGTCATGATCTGTTAATTTTCAATTTTCTTATGTTTGAGATACAGATAAAATCTCGGAAGAAAAGAAAAATAGTTAGAATATGAAGTATTTGATTAGATATTTAAATCGTTAACCAAGTTGAAATACTTGGCCCATAGAACAATCTGACTGAACAAGAGTATGTCCTTATAGTTTAGATCTCATGACAATAAATGATGTAAGATTTCAAAGAGGGTGCTTTAGTATTCTTTTCTTTTTATAGCTTTTGTGACTACAAAACATATGGGTCTTGTTTGTGTTCATCCTGAGACTCTTTTAAGCGGCGTTGTTCTCTGTTTGAAAATTCAAGTCTTTGTATAAACTTATGTTGCAGTCTGTTGATAAGCATCTGCTTGGATGCAGTATTCAGTGCAGGGTGATAACTGATTTGATATGAATCCGGAAACTAGTTAAACTAATTGAGATGTTATCGGTAGGGAAAAGAAGAAATTGAATCTTATCATGCATGGTTACAGCTATTTCAGCTTAGAATCCATTATTGGTGAATGTGAATAAAGAAATTTGTAAAGATTAGAGGTATATTGTAATATTGTAGTTCTATCAATATTATTATTATATTATTAGATTTGCTATTATTTTGTATTGTTAAATTCAATGCATGAATATGTATATGTTGGATAATGGAATGGCTTTTCAAGTGGCACCAGATAATAAAATTAATTTTAAAAATTGAAGAGCAAGTTGGCATTTGATAATCTGAAAAGATAGCACGTTTGATATGAGATTCTTATATTATATCAAACGTGTTATTTTTTTAAAACTATCAAATGCCATCTTGCACTTAAATTTCCAAAATATAATAAAATCAATATCATAATAATAATAGTAATATTGTTATTGTATATGTTGATAGTACTACAATATTACATACATGCAAGGTTCAATATGTTATATGATAACCAACAAGAAGTTGGCAATGCAGGTTTGATGTTTAATGAAGTCTTATAATTTCTTTGTTATGTATGGGTTTTTTGTTGCTAAATGTTGGCATATTGTATTGCTATTGCTATTGTTATTATCATTATTATATTAAAGTTGTTAGATCTTTTAATGCAATATTGAATTATTATTTTTTTTTATTAAAGTTATTGAATTTTTATTGTATATTATTATGTTCATTAAATGAGACACTTAGGTAAGGCAATACTACTACGTTATCATACTGATATGTTGAGACCATTCAATTAGAGAGGAGAAAGAAAACTGGTGATTTTAATAATTAAAATTTATTTTTTTCACTTATTTAGCTCTCTTTTTGACTTATTTATTTATTTATTATTAATCCATGGTTTTTTCTTTCCTCTCTATTTAGATGGTTACACTATGTACTATAATAAAGTATGACGTGGTGGGATTGTCTTACATAAAATTCTCTTTATATTTTATATTTGTAAATTAGTGGATTAAGTTTTACTATTAAAATATGTATATTATATTAATATATAGCTGATTTGTTTCGTTTTTAATTAGTTTATATATTTATTTTAATAGCTTGTGAAAAATTGGACTTCAAGATGGAGGCATGCATGGAATTGAGATAAAAAGTGACATTTGATGATTTTTTATTTCTTGTTTAATTGTCAAACATTTGCTAATTCTCTTCAAAGCCTGACTTGCAGCCTTATAACAACATTCTTTCTTGGCAATTAAACAAGATGTCACTTTTCATCACAATACCATGCATGCTTCTACTTTCAATTTCAATTTTTGAAAAGTTATTATTATAAATATATAAACCAGTTAAAAACAAACCAATCAATCATATACTAATATGTATTTTAATAGCAAAAACTGAATCTACTAACTTTTAAATATAAATTTTAATATGCATATACTATAATAAACATTCAATGAATGTAGTAATATGGAATTAAAAAAAATTGTAATAACTTTAATAAAATAATACAATATTACACATATGATATTATTTGCTGGTATTTTTTATTTTAAATTGAGATTCCTAGTATCTTATTTCTTGCATTTCTCTTGTAATCGATGTCTAGAACTAGAAGATCTTGTGCGTAACTTTCCTCCAACATTAGCAATGGTTTTTATGTAGAGATTGTTCTGGTACTGCTTTTGCAGTTGCTTTGCTCCTTGAGATTATTTGCCATAGGATGTTGAAGCTTACATGTACTTGGGCGTACTGATTCTCAAGGTCATTTTGAAGGACTTGGGTGTTCAGTTTATGGTTTTACAAAAGTTGCATGCAAGTACTGACCTTTACTTTTATGGCAACTCCTGCAGCACATGGAGTTTCATCTCAAAATAGATGTACTAAATATGGCATCACTATCAACTTATTGGTACCTCAGTCACATTACTTGCAATAGAGAAAGTTATTGGGGATTGAGATTGAGGACCATCACATTACTTGCAATAGAAAATTTTACTGGGGATTGAGATTGAGGACCATAAACAAGCACAAACTTTTGTGGGTTATGGGCTATGGTTTAGTGGGCGTCTTTCAAAAAACCCCCCCAAAAAAAAAAGAGTAACAAATTTCTTCTGAAATTGCAGGTTGCGAGGAGCTGCTGGCTCTTAAGATGGAAATTGGCAGACTGGTATAAGCATGAAGCGAGGAAGGATTTTGACTCTCTTGGACTTTTTTAGACACTGCCCTAGTCTTTCTTAAGCATTTTAAATTTTGATCTGCGTTCAGCTGATTTATGTTGGAAATGTTTCTCCTTTTTGTTATACTCTAGTTGGCTCTTATATAGTGGAACTTTTTTAAATCATATTGGATCCTTGCGGTTTTGGCTGTGTCGTTGCAAATGAACTATTAAGGTCCACCTAGAAAGCAAACTTTCATATTTAATTTAAAGACATCATATTTCTCTAGGTAGACAGTATAATGCTTTACCAAAATTCTGAACCACAAGCCAGAATGGAGTGGGCAAACTTAATACTTTGTATGATGTAATCATGAATTGTTATCAGTTATGAGAAGTTAATTCATCAAGCATTTGCCCCCGAGTCATGCTTAACAAAATCAAAGAAGCGAAGCCATTAAACAAAAAATCTATTTTCAAAGTGTAATGACAAGGGAAAACCCAGAAATCAATTAAAAAAAGTGCAAAGAAATTGAGCGCTAGATTTTAGACTTAGCAACTGGCTTGGCCGTCTACACCATCATCGTCAACAGAAGCAAGCACCAGCTGGGGTTGAGCCAAATAAGCTTCCTTTCTTGCTTTCTTCTTCTCCCGCAGCAACCTGAAGTACTCTCTCCTTCTTGCTCTATAGCTGTTGGGATTCTCAGGCTGCACTTCTCTTGGGTAAACACTTACCTACAAAATCATACAAATTCACTGTCAGGGCAAATTTGATACTCAGTTATAATTACAGTTCAAAATGCATATAGTAGACAAGAAGCAATGTTGAGGTTTCACCTTCTTCCTGTCAGGCCCAAACTTCTCGAATTTCACGAGTCCATCGATCAACGAGAAAATCGTATGGTCCTTCCCCAGCCCCACGTTCTTTCCCGGATGAAACTAGAAATTTACGCAATTCAAAATTTACTGGTTGGACTGAAGAAATTCAAATCAAAGAACAACTGGAGAAATGCCGGGCAAAACCTTGGTACCACGCTGGCGCACGATAATCGCGCCAGGCTTGGCCGCCTGATCGCCATAAATCTTAACACCGAGACGTTTGCCTCGCGAATCACGACCGTTCTTCGTGCTACCGGCTCCCTTCTTGTGGGCAGATTCTATCGTTAACGGAAACGTCGATTTTAGCGGGACGGAAACGGTGATTGATTTGTGACCCACAGTGAAATCGCCTTTCAAGAATGATGAGGAAGTACTTGAAGAAAAAGAAAGACCCTTAAACGCGCCGACCAGGTTTACACTCATTGAAACCGTTGCCATTTTTATTTCTTTCTTTTCCCTGGCTGAAAACGAAGAAAATTTAGCAGAAGAAAGAAAGAATGAACGACGGAAGGAGTGGCTGGCCTTATCTTAAACGTCACTCGCGTCACCACCGCCGCCACGTAAGCAATCAAGCAGGCTGGCTACCTTGCCTAATGGGCCCAAAGACCCAATCAAGTTTCACATAAATCCAATAAACGGACCGTATCGCTCATTTATCATAGGGTCCACGATGATTTCTTTGCATGGGCCCAGGCCTGACTTCCTTTCTAACCATCTTTCCAAATTTTTCTCACCAAGAGTAACAAAACCAAACACGCTTCCAATTTGCACTAAAAAGGATGAGGAATCACACTCGGCATGTTATCGAGCGGCCGCTCTTCCTCGGCGCAATTCTAACGATGGCCATGACAGCATTCTTGATCATAACAGGCTTAAGCAGAACCATGAACACCTCGATTTCGTGTTTGCAAATCAACGGCGTGGATTCTACCACCTCAGCCATGCAGACGCAACTCCTCGCCATCGTTCATTACGCCACGACGCGCGACATGCCGGAACTAACGCTCTCCGAAATACGCTGTTCTTTCGACGTTCTCCTTAACCTCGCGCCATGCAATTTCCTCGTCTTCGGCCTCGGGCACGACTCTCTTATGTGGGCAGCTTTGAACCCAGGTGGCACAACATTTTTCCTCGAAGAAGACTCCAAACTGGTCCACAAGATCCTCGCACGTGCGCCAGCATTACGCGTATATACGGCGACACATCGGACGCAGTTGTACGAGGCTGATCACCTCCTTAGCTCGTACAAGATCGAGAAAGACTGCCTGCCCTCTAAGGTGTACCTCAAAGGTAACTGCAAATGCAGGTTAGCATTGAGCGATTTGCCGGATGACGTGTACAACAGAGAGTGGGACATTATATTTATAGACGGGCCACGTGGGTATTACGCGGAGGCTCCTGGTCGGATGGCGACGATATTTTCGGCGGCGGTTATGGCACGTACAAGAAAGAATCGGGGCGTGACGCACGTGTTCTTGCATGACGCGGACAGGAAGGTGGAGAAATTATACGCCGAGGAATTTTTGTGTAAGAAATATCTGGTTAAGTCGGTGGGGAAGCTTTTGCATTTTCAGATACCGCCGGGAGCTAGCGTCGTCCGGGGGAAGGGGAGTTGGAAGTTTTGCTAGACTAGGCTTTGGTGGAGCTATTTTCAATTGGTTGTTTGCTCTGTTTTTTTTTTCAAGTATCGAATTTAAATGTACCAGTGGCAGGCCCTTTCGGACCAGAACCTTAATCTGTCTCCTTGGACCAACTCGGCCATTTCCACTTTTGTGATTGAGACATCCTAGGAATAGCAACTTTGACAGTCGCAGGTTCAGATATTGCCCCGTCGACCCTGCGGTCCCTGTCCCAGTACCGGTCCCTGCCCAACACTATTTGAAATTACATCCCAACTTCCCAGGAAGGCTTCATGTTTTCACACGTTCATTGAAATGATAAAACAGAATCACTTCGAAGTACAAACAAAGGATGAAGTGACTAGATCGATCATTTCTTGGATTGAGTAAAATGCCCCGAGATAGCTTCTTATTCATTGTATAGCTTATTCGGTATTGGAAACTTTGGAAGGCCAACGCCATTAAACCAGTGTGATAGTAACAAATCCCACGTTGAATTTTAGTCCCATTATTAAAAGAAATGTAAATTGAATGTAATACACGAAAATGTACCATACTTCTTCCAATAAGTTCAATGTATCATTTCTAACTGTCACAGGGGTCAGTCAAAGCAAAGATCCTTGTGTCAGAATTGAGGCAAGTTCAGCACAGGTGGTAACGACTATTGAAGGATTGAAAGCAGAACATTAGTATGTTTATGCATAACCCGTCTCAGTTCATAGGTTGTGCTATCACAATCAACTTAGTCAAAAGATGAGAAAGAGGAGGAACTTGATGATACATTCACTCGGTTAAATATCATGGAAAACTAGAAGTACAAAACAAAACAAAATTTCTGCTCAAAATGGGTTGTAACTAGCCACTTCATGGTAACAACATTACAAATATATCAAACATACAAAATACAGAATGCCGAAAACAAAACTAGATTGCAGGATGAACATGTTCCAATCTACCTTGGCTTGAATACAGGTGATAATCTCCTTCGAACAATCTCCTGAATTTGCTCTGATGACAAAACCGATGCCCCACTGTCAAAGATGGCATCATCCAACTGGTGGTGCAACTGTAAGAACAGAAGTGCAACTTGAGAAACAAGATAGAAGGTCATTTCCAAGATCGAGGGAAAATCAACAGCATTTATAAAATCCAACAAAGTAAAAATGATGTTGAGTTGCTTTCAAGATATAACCAATTTTCCATGTGCAATCATGCCTGAATTTCTATCACGTTCCATGTAAGCCAAAAATAGATAAATAAAGTGGTATGAGCCTTCTCAAGAATTGCAGATTGGTCATCCAGGTGAAATCTATGCATGTATATTAGCATATCCAGTTGCTGCAAAAGAAGTCGCCTTCCAGATTCAGCAATAGCACGTCGCAACCAATTTCCTTTTCCAAAATTTGGTTTCTTAGCACCCATTCCTGTAGTTTCTGCTGAATATGCGTTCTTTCAGCAAATTCATCTGGTCCAAGCTCAGCTAGTCACATGCCATCTCTTCCCTATCATACGATAGTATGAAATTATCAGTGAAACATAACTACATATCAGATCCTCAGGTCAGATAAAAAATTTTCTTCTGAAGAATCCCACTAGTAATTGTAGCAAGAAGTTCATCTATCGACAGAAGCTAGCAGATTCCAAGGCTAGGGATAAAAGCATCGCTCTTAACTAACACATGCTTAACACCCAAATAAATCAACAGTACATGTCAAACATGCAGATCACTTGAAAGAATGAAATGATACGCTTTTACCAAGACAATTTGTATTGATCTAAATAGAAGACCAAACAACCTACAAAAACTTGCTATTGATTGTCAGCATACTACAGCAAATTCCACCAATTCTCAAGCCAAATCTGGTTTTTGTCCCACCAAGGAAATGTTCGTGTTCTGGTTAGTCATGCAAACTATTTAAACTGTCAACAAGGCCATTGTCTTTCATAGGAATTACAGATGGCATTGCTATTTCTTATGCCAAATTTTAGATATTGAGAAAGAAAAAGAAACTTCAGCATTTGAGAGAGAGGACAGCTCTGGTCTGGACTTCACACAGATCTCAGAGATCAAGAGACAAAATGCAACAAAATGTAGAAAAATTGCATGCAATCCTTCATGTCTTGGAAGGAGTGAGTGAAAAGTCCTGAGATTTGTACACTAAAAGAAATGCAGTGACACAGGATTGCAGCAACTTTAAAGTTCATCATGTACCAAGAGCTGGAAATTCAGCTTGTCATAATATAGCTAGGATGTATTTTAAGTTTACTGATGTTGTAATTTGGCTGGAAGATGCCCCAGCAGAAATTTGTAATCTTCTCTTGTTGCCTTCTAATGAAATCTCTTTCCAAAACAAAAAAAAAAAAAAAAAGGAATATGTTGACATAGTTGAAAGCAGGATACAAAATAGTTGCCATTATAGCCCATGCAATGTTTTCCCATTCTAAAAAGTTGCCATTTTAGTCCATTAAAACTTGTCCCCTTCCCAGATCAAAGAAGAATAATGATCGTTTCTTGGTTTCTTCAACTTGCCAATAGTGTCCATGCAATGTTTTCCCATTCTAAAATACAAAAAAGTTCAGACACATATAAGTAATTATAAATTTCTGCCAACCTGGATTCCATTTGCAAGCCTAGCCTTATAAATCTTGATGATGAGGGAGGGAGAAGAGAGCTTACTTTGCCACAAATTTATAGAGTTGTATCATCAAATCCCGATCTTTACCATAAGTCATATTCACCTTCCCCAGGCAAGCGAGACCTAACTTGGATCTGACATTGAAAAAATGACATAATTTTAACAATGTCAAAGCACATATGTATCTTAGTACAGCATCAACTATGCAAACAATCTGTTAATAGCCAGGTGAAAAAATGATAATCTGCAAAAAATGAAGAAGGTTCTGGTAGTCCAATATTAAACCTTTTGAGTGGAATTCTCGTGAATTTTAACTGTAACTATCGCTGTATGGTTATCTCAGCCGTCTTAGGAATACCAAGTTTATCTAATATGAAAGCAGAGGATTTACAGTTGCTGCCATACACACACACACACACACACACACATACATATATATATATATATATATATATAATCTCATCAATATTTCCAATCCTTCCTCAAATCAAATCGGTAATGTAACATTTTCTTCATTCGTACCTCCACTTCAAGTATGAGCATAACATACAAGGATGCAGAGGGAAGATATGTAAAAATGCATCAATATTCATGAGTCACTTAGGCAGGAGTGTAGTAGCACATACTACATTCAACCCACAAGGCTCTAATGGAGAAGCATCTAAAACCAAAGATACCTAGGTAGATAACAATTTTCAAACTAATATTACAATTAAACCAACTCTGGGAAAGGGTACCATGTCACAAGTCTCATGAGCAGCAAAATAGATATCTTTAGAGACTGAGAAATGATATTTGGAATTTGTGCAAAAGTACTGCTTCCTAGACTAGGGTTCGGACTGTGTTCTCGCAGCCCAATGATAAATGCTCTTCTAGTGATGGTGTGGGTAATTCAACCAGCCAACAAGTGCGTAAAATTGATCCTTTTTGAAACAAAAATGATAATTTAATAGAATTTAACACATGTAGAACTATAAAATATCAACTATGACAAACTAACCAACACCCATTTCCTGAAATATCTCTTCCTGGATTTCAATGGTAACAGCAACAGCTTCCAGCATAGCGTTAATTTCATTTTCAGAAAATGGATGCAAATAGTACACAGACTATTTAATGACTCCAGTTAGAGAAACTCCACTCTACAAAGGGGCAAAACTTAAATCAACATCAAGTTTACAAGACTTAAAAACATGACAATTTCCCACACAGACACATTTATCCTCTTTTGATTCAATTGAAGTAAGTACTTTAAATATCTAAACAAGACTTCCATTCCAACATCAGCAAAGTAGAATAACATTATGCCCTCAATTTGGTCAATAAAAAATCAACTAGAAAGTAGAAGAAGAATAACTATAGACTTTGCCCCTTATCAAAATAATAATAATAATAATAATAATGCAACTTTAGATTATGTTCATTTCAGCTGCTCAATGATAGGAAACTTACTGAGACTGCAAAATATTTGTATTAATTAAAGTTGAGACAAGGTTCTATTTTTTCATGTCCTATGTTCAAAGCACTGATTCTTTTCCCTATTCCTGCAGGTGGAAAGCTGGCGGAAGGAAATATGAAAAAGTGGCAGAGAGCACCAGGAGCTGACATAAGCTACGCCAAAATGACTCCAATAAACAGTTAACAAACTAATGAAGCAAAGCAATCTATTGAATAACTCCTCTCAAACCCAATTGCCCTCGTATGCACAAGCTTAAACATACAATAAAACATTAAGCAAATTTTCTCCAGGCAAGTCAAACAAATAATCACCCAGAACTAGTTGAACCACATGAAAAAAGCATGATAATACATTTCAACACACACACACACACTTGAATAAAATACACGAACAAACCATTTTTTTTTTTTTTCCAAATAATGAAATAGCAAATGAGAAAGACTTTGCCTTTTTGTCCTTCACAGCATCAGCGACCCTTTCCTTTACATCTAATAAAAATGAAAAAGGAAACGCTTAGTCTGACAAGAAACGGAAAGAAACCAACAGAAATTGAAGCAAAAGGGAAAAGTTAAGCGAAGGAAAACTTACCAGGTTGTGAAGTGAGAAAAGAAAAGCGGTTGAAGAGATGAAGTAATTGTCGCCTGGATAGCGTTCCAGAGCTTTGTAGCTGTGGAGCAGCCACCGATGAAGACGACATTGTACGAATTGCTCCTCAAGGAAACGCTTTTGGTAGTGTAATACTGTATTGATATTCAATATTCACCTCTCTATTTATGAGAGAAAACAGAAACCTTTAATTGATTAATTGAGGACGAAAGTAAAATGGGCATGCAGCAAAAGCAAAGCACGCTCTCACTATATCGACCTGCTGTTGGAAATTAATATTTTATTTAAATAAAAACATAATATAAAAAAAAAAATCTTGGTCCTTATCAAGCATGTGGGCCTTTATAGATATCGTCATTCTTCTTCCTATCCCACTCTGTCAAGTCTTTCTTCAACTTCAATTCTCCCAAGTCGTAAACTCTTGCACTCTGTTTATTGCAGAAACAGAGAGAGGCAAGAAAAACCAACTCTTCCATGGCAAATTGCCTTCTTTTCTGTCTCATAATCTTTTCTCTCTGCTCCACCTTTGCTCTTGCATCTCCTATAACACTATCAAATGCAGTGGAAACGCTGTCAAATTCAGGCTACCTTTCCATGGCACTTACCCTTCAAATCACGTCCAAGACACTCAATCTTGATTCTGAAACAATCACCATTTTCGCTCCATCCGATTTTTCTTTTGCTCAAGCGGGCCAACTTTCTCTTATTCTGCTTCAGTATCACATTTCGCCTGTAAGACTCTCTCAAGATAGCCTCAAGACTTTTGGTTTTGGCTCAAGAATTCCAACATTGTCGTCGAATCATTCACTGACTGTTACCACTTCAGATCAAAACAACCCGTTGTCGATTAATGGTGTTTTGATTCAAGAATCTCCAATTTTTGATGCAGCGGATTTGGTTATATATGGAATGGATGAATTCTTTAATTCTTCATTTGATGTCATGATTTCTTCTTCGCATTTAGCATCTGCACCTGCACCTGCACCTGCAACTGTGCGTGCATCTGCATTTGCACCTGCGCCTAGGCCTAGTTCAAATACTAAGGTTGATAATTCTTCTATTCAGCTTGAAACATCTGGGTTGGAGATTGATGTTGATGTTTATAGTCAGGCATCAGATTCGTTAAATTCAAGAGGGTATACCATAATGGCCACCTTTCTTGATATGCAATTGGTAGGGTTTAAAAATCAGACAAGATTGACAATCTTTGCACCAGTTGATGAAGCAATGCAAAAATATGTGAAGAACATTACTGATTATGTTTCAATTTTTCGGCAACATGTCGTTCCTAGGTTGCTTCAGTGGCAGGATTTGATTAGGCTTGAAGATGGAGCAATATTGCCAACTTGTTTAGAAGGATTTATGATCAGTGTGACTCGGTCCGGTGATGTCATTGTGGTTAATGGTGCTCCAGTTGTCTTGCCAGGTATGTATAGCAGCAAACGGCTTGTTGTCCATGGCCTCAACAGTTTGCTTGTGTCTTCGTCATTGGAGCAAAAGGTAATTGGAGAGTCTTTCTCAGAGTTTGGTGAAGAAGATTACCAGAATCAGCCTGATTATGTATGACAAATATGGGGTGGCGTGGAAAACTTTTGGTTCACTTCACTGGCATCCGTAGGTTCTTCTCTGCAGCATTTCTTCTAGTCACATGTCCTCGTACTAAACTTTGGATGGATGATTTTGTCTTGCAAACCATTAAGTTTCTTGTGCTATCACCATAGCTCTTCTTTCTACAGTACTTTAAATTCATTAGACTACTCGAATTTGTACCAGTGCAATGCTAAAGATCCGTTTCAGAGCATTTTACCTTATCAGATGTATGTTTTCAAGCTAATGATTATTTTATATGTTGCAGCGTAGACGAGACTGTAGTTTGAGTTTCGATTTTATTTCAGCATATGTTAAACTAAGAACTAGTTTACCGGTTTTCGTCCAGAGGAACCATGTCTTGAACTGAGATGGTATTCTGGAAATTTTGTAAATTCATCCATTTCCAAGTTTCGCTTATCTAACTGTAAGAAAATCGCATTTCCATTATCTGTAAGCAGAAAATTTATAAAGCAACTCTTTATCTTCCAGGTTATATAAATACACATAAAAGGACAGGGTAGAAAAGAAGATGGGTAGTGTTCTTAAAAGGCAGAGGTCCCTAAATATTAAGCAGGACCATCGGCTCTGATGCATTTACATGAAATGCTCGATCCAGGCCATCAAATCATAATTTTATGATGGGTGAAACAAATGATACTCACAAGATTCAAGTTTTTACTGTTACGGAGAAAGTGACTAAATTGAACCATTTGGTACCAAATAAAGACGGTTCCCAAGTGGTGTTTAATCGCTCTTTGGACTATGTGTTCTATTATTACAGGGTGAAGGGGGAAAGCCATGAAAATAACATGGATTAGTCTCTTAATCACCAATGATACTCAGCAAATTAACCAAAGCTTCATGGTTAAATTTGATTAGCCGTAAAACAACTAACCAAAAATTGCCCTGCCCGTCCCGTCCTTCGCATTTACTATAAAATACTTCAGACGAGCAATTAAGAGCAAGTAGTACGTGACAAACACAGTAAGTGCTCACTGATATAGGTAAATAGATTTGACCACAAATTTCTCCACTGTAGCATTTCTGGGCACACGTCTACAAATATTATATATATATATATATTTTGTTCTCTATGCAGGATGATGCTAGTTCTCCAACATAGTACTGAAATGTTAGTGCAAGCAAAAGTAACGTTGAACAAGACAGACAGATCTCTGACAGAAGTACGTTGGCTGGTTTTGAATGAGCTGTAATAACCCTTTGAACTTCTCAGTGAAACCTTCAATGACGTATAGCAAAAAACTAGTAAAATTTTGATGCGGGAAATGCAAAATTCCTCTCTTTTATTAAAAACATACTTTGACCCATATATATCAGCTATCACTACTGGATCTATCAGCCATTCATTGTCCTTTGGCCACTTCACACTGAGACCAGAAAGGCAGAAACAAAGGATCAGTTCAAGATCACAATGATAAGCAAAGACAGAAAAGCAGTAGCTACAATGTATTTAGCCTGCTTAGTTAATAGATATGGAAAAGAAGTAGTCTCTTCAGAGTTGTGTGCATCGTTAATTAAAAGATCAAGAGGAAGAGAGGGGAATAAAAGCTAGACCTGTTTGCCGGCAATTTTTACATTTCTTACAACAAAATTAGTACATAAACAGAACCAACCTTGTGGAGATTAATGGTGCATCAATCTTTTATAATATTGCTTGGTATATGGTATCGACAGGGATACACTCACCCACATCTTCTCTCCAAGCATATTTGGCTGTTGTAGCCCATATCTTACACACCATTCAGGCAATTCTTTGCTGGCAGTTAAAATAAAAGTGAACTGTTCCAGGGAAACTTAGTCAGGAAAATTTTCCACTTACAAAAGTTTTGAGGAACCTAATGTACTCAAGGAGATTCACTACAAAGGAACTTGTATTACATTAGGATCATAAATTTGACATCAGGATGTCCAAAAGATAAGAAAAGCGATGATCAGAGTTGGTTGCTGACATAAACTGTCCTATGCCAAAAATTCTCAAGGTGACCATTGCAATTCCATTTCAAGTTTTTCTTTGGAAGTCCTCCATGCAGTCTAAATCCATCAGGATAAAAATAAGATGGAAAGATCACAAGCCAAGCGTGTGAAAGCCATTGTATTGTTTTTTCCTCGTATTCTCTACATGTAATACGAGGGTACCATACACATCATCTAGTAATAACAAAGAGATAAAGTAGATATTCTTACAGGCCCAGGTAAGCAATGCTCAACAGCTTGAAATATATTTGCATGCCCTTCGCCATCACCACCTGGAAACCCAATTATATACATAACTGTGTCTCGGAGAGAGCAGCATAAGATACTTGATGGAATTTTGATGAAGAGAAATCAAAATTTTAAAGGATAAGATGTATGGTAAGACAAATGAAAATAAAGGTAAAAGTGTAAACAAACTTCTCATGTTTTGCTTTCTGCATCAGTCTCCAATTAGAGAAGATTAATGATATATGTAACTTGCCATAAAGGGGGAGTAAGATAAACTAAAGAGAAGCAATATTCCTTGCCTTTGGGAGTTCTATATTCTTTATTCTGCAATTTGAAAAAATAGGAGAACATGGTCACTAAAGGATTGACAATACAGAAATTAAAAAATACAAGAAAAACAACACCATTTACCTGCAAAGACGTTCAGTGGCCGAGTGGCTTTTCAAATCACAAACTATAGCATACCCGAGACCATATAGGAAGTGTTGACAACCTGTCAGTGTAAAAATAAATAACAAATGAGAGGCTTCAATTCAGTTATGTTATGCACAGTGAATGACTGACTCAACAGTGTAATTCACAACAAATTGAAGTCATGGTGGAGGCAATTCATTATTTTCAACCAGTGAAAACAAATACCTCCAACCAAGCCAAACACCAAAAGGAGACAAAAAGAGCTCAAATTAAGAACTAAAGTTTTCTCTTTTTACTTTCCTCTAAAACACACACTACGTGGGAACAAACGTACTTTCTGGTAGGAAGCACCTTGCTGATGCATTCATAGCAAACATTTCAGAATTTCAGGATACCAAAATTAATTTTCGGTCTATAGGACACTATGAAACTGCCATATGAAAGAATGAAACAGCCATATGAAACAATGAATCAGAGAAATCCTCTTTAGAAGTCAAAAACTAGTATACAAGTAGATGACAGGTATAATATGCTCCAAATAACCCGCAATTGCGTATGAAGATATACAATTAAAATCATAGCTTCTTGTCTTTCATCCACCACCACCCTGCTAAAGATACAAACTACAAAGTACACCAATAATCAACACAGCCCCAAAGCAATTAATATAGGGATGACATGATGCCATACACACTATCAGTAGGAATGACCTCCACAGCTTCCTTTTTCAGAAGTTCAACAACAGGTTCCAGTTTCCAACTATCTGCTCCTGATGGATCGGTTTCAACATACAACAACCCGCCCTCCTAAACATTTTATCATAAAAACACGAAACATTTTAACCATCCTGAGCATTAAAATGATATAACAATGGGATGATTTCCTGAGCTCCGCACTAATTTGGCTATAATAATAATGACCCACAACAAATATCTAAATTTCATGAATATTGGGAATTACGAAATTAAGTTGAGTCTCATTTCCTAGTTCAGGACAAACCGCTGTTTTACACTCAGGCAACCGATCGCGTGGCACATTCTTGACCACAAGTTCATTTTAAGACCAATAACAAAAAAACTAAAATGTGCAATATAAAATATTATTACACAAAAAGGATGAAAGAGGAGCAGAAGACGAGAGGTGGAGAAGAGAACCTCCGTGAACCGAGGAGCGCAGTATTTAAGGCGCTTAGGACTTCTCCTGAGAGCCATGGCCACGACTTGAAGTCTAGTGGGTTTAGGCCGGTCGAAGCAGACACGGCGTAGAAACCCCTCGGCTAGGCTTGTCGCTGCCATTGAATGCAAGCGTAGCAAGATTATACTAAATTTTCAATAATTTTTTTATACTAAATTCGTTCATTAATTAAGCATCAAGCGCATTTTACAAACAGTAACATAATAATTAACAGAAAGTTTCTTCGATCGCCAACATGCAAAAATTTTACAACCATATCCGTCCATTAGTATTCCAGAACATTTTCCGCCAATCTTAGCACGACGTATGCTAATTAAACCATAGTCTCTCAGGTCGATAAGGGAAAACATGAACGAGTCGAACGTTATGCTCCACAACGATTCTTAATCCACCCCACAGTATGCTCGAAACCAAACCAAAATCATAAGACAACACAACAAAATTTCTTAATAAGATATTGTTAAGGAAAAATTCGATGATTTTTCATATAGAAGATAGCCCTATAACGTATTTATCAGATTACACAGGAAAATCAATACCAATCAGAAGTACGCTCGAAAACCAAACCAAAATCATAAGACGACACAAGAATTTCTTAATAAGATATTGCTAAGGAAAAATTCGATGATTTTTCACATAGAAGATAGCCCTATAACGTATTTATCAGATTACACAGGAAAATCAATACCAATCAAACTAGCAACTAAAGAATTGGTACAGAGGATGAAATTCTGAGTTCTCCCATAATCAGGTCAATCATCTTAAGGCTATCGAAACTTCAAAGTGCCTGCAGAACGAACCAAGTTCTTTGCTTATCGCGGAGGAGTAGGGGGAGGTGGAGGCATCTGGGATTTTGCAAAACCCACCCATGCAACAATGCCCACAGCAAGGATAACCCACCCAAATATGTCGTACTTAAGATCACTGTTTTTCTTCTTCTTTGAAGTCTGCAAGGGAGAAAAGGACATTAGCCAACTTAAGGACAAAGAACAAATAATATGGCCATACAACTTCCCAGCAAACAATCTTCAAATATGAACATGACGACCAAACATAAGCAATACATTAGCCACTAAAAAATAGTCAACACAAGAACTTATCAAACAAAAACTATAAATAAAATGACAATTGCTTGCCCCTTGCTTGAGCATAAATCCCAGTGCCACACGGGGACACAGTATCTGGGCTTGGAGCAGAGAAACAAAACATAAATCACATATGCACAATGCACAGGCGTGCCAGCATACGGTGTGAGCATGCAAAAATGTACAAGTGACATGAAATCATCAAGGCATCAGTCCAAGCATAATACCACAGTATTCAATCGTAAGATCATAAATGAAGTGCAAGTAACACTGTCCCATATTTTAACCATAGTCTTACTACTACCAATTAGTCATTGAACAATGTTAGTTTCTGCAACACAAATGGCACATGAAGCTCAACAAAGACTCAAGGCCAAAAGCACATTTTTTCTATCTCAAGTAACAATTATGATTAAAAGTTTTTCTAACAATTGTACAAATATAATGCTTAGATAACTTGGATAGAATTATGATGGACGGAAACATGCCTATTAATGTAATTAGTAGTAGAAAACACCACAGAAGAAGCACAAGCTGCAGATAAAGAAGGAAAAAATTTAGGTTCTCACCTTTGCACCCGAAGAAGTAGAAGAAGGTCCAGCAGTAGCTCCCATTGCTTGTTCACCTAAACCATGTTTATGCAATTCTTTGTGTAATTCTGGAGCCTAAGGACATAAACAAAGAAATTAATATCAATCTAGCAAAGAGAATTCAAAATCACATACAGCATAAAGAAAAAAAAAAAATGCAAAACCAACAGATTGAGTTTTTTTCAACCATTTCTATAAACAGTGATTCATCAAAATACAAGCACATTTTGAGTGTGATATAAAGGAAAAAAAAAAAAAAAAACTATGCATAAATATCTATGTCAGGGTCTACTTCTACAATTTATGACACAATGAAACAACAGAAAACTCAAAATTCAGTACAAGTTTACATCAATTATTCTGTGACCATCCAAACCTAATTGGAACTCAAACAATTCTTACACTCTGAAGCAGCCAAGCTTATACCAGTACTGGCAACACTGTTATAAAATGCTTCCAATAGAACAAGCATTATAGGTTAATTATTTGATCTAGAACATTAACTTGATAGAAAAATTGTATGTTTTACTTAAACTACAAATCCATCATTATTGCTCTATCCAAACAACAGCAGGAAGTGCGGCTGTATACGTAACTGCAATGCAATCTCTAGCAAAATTCAAGAACCAATTCATTTCAATCCTCCACAACATCTCAGAAAACACTACTATCTTATTCTCACCTTATTTGCCCAAAACTCGCAAGAGAGTTGCCATATAATTCATATTGCCTTCAAGACAGGCAAAATTCCTTCCAAACCCCACAAGGAAAATTGCACATGAATAGAAAATTTTGGAAGTATGATAACATAACCCTAAACTTTTCCTAGGGGACAAGTCTGTCCAATGTGACTATACCTAACATCTCATCAACATCCACAAGCAGGCCCTTTTCTTTCTCACTGGGTAGCATCACTACCAAGTTATGAATACAGAATCTATCTTTCTTCATCAAATAATGCCCAAACCTAGTTGAACCAGGTAGTATATTCAAAATTTTAAGTCAAACCAAGCTTTCTGAACCAAGATTTGTTAAGAGCTTTCATAAGCAAATTATTGAAACAAGACAGCCCAACCACATAATAACAAAAGAAATGATAAGAAGTACCTTTGCAGCCACCTCTAAAGACTTCTGATAAAGTTCATTCGACGGATCCTACAAAACCCCAAAAATATTGCGTTACACATAACATACTATTTAACAATCATACACGAGCTTGTCGTTATGCGTGGCTGCAAATATATAATGAAGAAACAAAATACCTCAGCAGCTGCTTGCTGAAAGTACTGAGATGCCTTGTTGAAATACTCCTTAGCCTCGTTCTGGTCGGGAGTCAAAAATGCATGAGAAGTATGAGCGTTTCCCAGGCACCACAAGGTATCGTGTTTATTTGGGGTAATCAACAATGCCTCCTCCAGCTTTGAAACCGCATCTGTAATATCAAATAATCACCATTCATATAGAAAACTCAATACTCGAATAATCAGTAGCGCAAAATAAGTAACTACACAAACTTATTCCAGACTAAAATGCATGAATTGGAAAAATATTCAGCATAAATATATGACTAATAACAAATAATTTAGATATAAATGTAAGCACCTAAAATCATCTTCTTCGAATCAGGAACAGTTTGAAACTGGGACAGCTCAAGAAGAGCTCCTCCCCATCTCGTTAAATTCTGTATCAACAAAAGAAAAAAAATCAAATATTCGCCATGTTGACATAATCCAACCCAGAAAAAAAGTTCCAAACTCCCTGTTACTTTCCCACAATTTCTCAGAAACCAAACAAACCCAGATAAAGAAAACCAATAGAAGAAAAAAAAAAAGAGTCAGATCAAAGAAGTGAATCGAAACGAACTTCGGCATCCAGAGGGTTACTGGCGTAGGTAGCTTCGGCGGTTTTGCGAGCGTGCTCAAAGAAGAGCAACCTATCGAAATCGTTTTGCATGTCCATGGCGTCTTTCTCTCCCTATCGAATGGTCGAGAGAGAGTATCTCCGTGCGTTGTAAGTTTGTAACCCTAGCACTGCGTGTGCGAAAGCGGTAACTGAGTAACCGAGCGAAAAACGAGGAGGCTGCTTGGGACTTTCGGGGTTAAGGTATCAAATGACTCAAATCTCGGGTCCATATTTTAAAATTTGAAATTTAACCCCAAATTTAAAATGTTCACACTTTTATACTTCCTAAATATACCACCCTTATTCCTGATCCCCCCACCAACCTCCATTAAACAAAAAGGCAGTCCATTTTTAAAACAGTCAGGGGGTGTAGTCAGATACAAGTAAGGTGGTTTTAGAATCAATGTCTCTTTTCATGGGCCTCTGAGCCAAAAGCCCAAGCAAACACCTGGTGGGGCCACTAAGAAGATCCGTCGCCGTTTTAAATTACATTGCCACCGATTTCAACAACCGTATATAATTTAAAAAAAAAAAGAAGGGAAAACGTGAGTACGATGACAACTCACAGGTATGGCATTTCAGTTTGAGGTGAACCGTCGGCTGCTCACGGGACATAGCAGGATGCTTGTGATGCATATTTATTTATTTTATTTATTTATTTATTTTGTTTTATTATGTATTTAAAAAATAATTTTAATTACTAAAATTATTGACTTCTGCCCTCACGAAACAACGTACGCTGACCCAAGGGCTTACAAGAAAATGATGCGCCAGCTAATTTCAATGAAAGTACAGTATTGCCCCTCTCCTTTTTCAATAATGACAACTGTGTCAGCCGGCCAGCTCGCCAGCTCAGGCCTTGTTCCGGATACAATTGTAATGGTCTCTGACCGACAGAATTGAGTCTGAGGCCGAGTTACTCTTCTTGCCGACAGGATTGAGCTTTTTGTCAGTGCTTGACCAAACCCACAGAGGTACAACCCCAGCTGCATTTAAAGTCTGTGAAATGACAATTCAGTCTTTGTAACCAATCAGATATTTAATTGATATAATTTTTTAAATTAATGGAATTTATATCATAAAAATCTTCTGGAGCAAACGAATCGTCGAGTAGATATTTTGCAAACACGGTCCGCTTGTACATTTTTAACCACAAAAAAAGGGGAAACCCGGAAAAGAAATTTCAAAATTCGAGAAAACCAAAGTGGCAAAAAAACAGTAAATTTATATATCTGTAGGGGTATTTTGGACATACCGTACTATAAATACAATAAAAATCCTTCCTTGCCCTTCACTCTCCTCCTCTCTCTCTTCCTCTCTGTCTCGTGTGTCGCAGGTATCAGTTTGGCAGATAAAAGAGGGAAAAAAGGTAGTGTCTTCTTTCATTCCTCTTTTTTGGATCCCCAAATCTAGGGTTCTGTTGGTTTGACTGAATTCCCATCCGAAATCCACTCTTAATTATAGCATTGAAGCACAAAGATCGGAGCTTTATTCATCATAATTGGAGTGTTTACTTGTTAGTTCTTAACTGCATTTTCGCTAGATTCTTAGTTTTTGTTCAATTTTTTGGTATTTTAAAATTCAAATTGTTCTTGTTCGCTGCTGATTTAGTTGTTATAGTGTTTTAGTTGCTTGTTTTCTATGGTGTTTTAGTTGGTTAGTTCGTGTTAGAGAGAGGGGGAGAGAGAGAAACCATTGGAAGATGAAAGAGCATTTGGTCTTGAAACCTTTATGCTTATGTTTTGGTGTTTTGGCGTATTTCTCACTAGATGTGAAGAATATGAACTTCATTTCCGAAACTTATTTCTTATGGGTTTATAAGCACTTCAATTTAAATGATCATTTTCATATTTCAGTTGCTTAATTTTTTGACAAGAAAAGTGAATATTAAAGGGTCTGTTTGGTTCTTTGAATAAGAAGCTGAAAACTCTTCTGTCTGCTTTTCAGAAACACAGATGATAGAGTTTTTGTGAAGTATTTGTCTTGTTTTACCCTTTCAAGAATTTTTCCTCTCATAATTATGTTTCCATAAATTTCTGTTTCTTGTGGATTTAATATTTCTTGTTTTGAGTTTTTTTTCCCCTTTAGTAATGGAAAAAAAAAAAGGGAAAAAAAAAGGGGCACATATTGCTGGAGGGTCAAGCCTTTTTTTTTTTATCTTCAAATTTCTTGGAAGTTACCTTTGACTAAAATTTGTAACACATCTAATGGTTTTTTTTTCTCTGTTATCTTGACCCTTAGAAGAGATTCTTGTTTTTTTTTTCCCCTCGGATTAAGATCTGTTTTTGATACCAAATACTGGACTTGATCTTCTACGCTGTTCAGTATGGGTACTTTGATTGCGTACTTGTGCCCTGTTAATCTGCAGACTTTTCATAAATCTCTAGCTTCTTGGTTTTATTCCTCATTTTGCTGCCTTTGCTTGAGAGGTTCATCCATTTTGTGGAATGCATACCTTATGTGCCCACTGGAATAGTCCACTTTACATCCTCTGTTATGCTTAATGGTGGGATTCCTTGTCGATCTCATCACTGGGATTTTGGTGTTGCAATCAATGCTTAGTGGAGATCAAATTAAAGTTGTCACAATATGTTTTGTTGCATGCTTACCATGTATCATCAGCTTTTGTGTTTATCTGTTTCTTCATTTACTACATATCATTTTACTTCTGTATCATTGCTCTTTGGCCCTTGGCTCTTTCTTAGACTTTTTAGGTCTTGTGTGTGATAATAGGATTTGCAAGATGGACAACATGCATAGCTTTTGGCAATTAGGTGACGAGCTTCGAGGGCAATCAAGAGCGACAGAGGATCAATCATGGTTAAGGGCTGCCTCAAGGTTGGCTGAGCAGACAAGGTCAAAGGGAGAACGCATGAACAATCTTGATCTTTCAAAGGGCCTGGCAGAAACAAGGCCTCGGGAGAAAATTATGTACCATGAAGATAATAATTTTGAGAGCTTTAACTTCAACTTAAACATGTTGAATCTGGAGTCTAAAGTTGCTGAAAATCTTAGCAAAAGTTCCTTAAGGAATGGTATTTACAACATGAATGCTGTGTACCAGAAAAACAGTGTGCACAATATGGGAAACCTGATGGTTAACAAATATGGTGGCAATAATCTGAGTGTCAAAGAGGATGACAACAGCAAAAACAACAGCAATAATGACAACAATGCAAACAGTGCACTTGACAAAAGGTTCAAGACTTTGCCTGCAACTGAGACACTCCCAAGAAACGAGGTGCTTGGAGGGTACATCTTTGTATGTAACAATGACACAATGCAGGAAGATTTAAAACGCCATCTATTTGGTAATTCTTTTTTTTTTTTTCCTTATTTTCTTTTTGCCATAATATAAGGAACCTGCCCAACTAAAAGATGTTTATCATTTTTGCATTATTAAATAGATGGGAAATGCATAATCCACGTCATGTTAAATGACTTAATCTTGACAGGCAAAGTATTTGTTGCATCTATCTTGATGTCAAGTAGTGAATGCCACAATCATTGTGCTGATATAGCTAAGCAACATAACTTTTTTGTGGCCAGTTTTCGTCTTAAAATTCAGTTTCCTTTTTTGACATATTAGGTGTATGCTGATTGCTCTATTATTCTAATAGGTTTACCCCCAAGATATAGGGATTCAGTCCGGGCAATAACGCCAGGCTTACCTTTGTTTCTCTATAATTATACTACTCACCAATTGCATGGAATTTTTGAGGTAAGTTCTAAGTCTTAAATTTTTTCATATTTTAACGGCCATTTATTTGTTGAAGTTTAATGCGATCAGGACTCAGTGGAAGGAAGCAAAATATTGTACTTTTTATGTTGATGTTTTGACCAGTGGTTATCAAAGTTTAGTGATATGTATTTTGCTTCTGTCTTCCACAGTTACTTATATTTCTTGACTTTGGTGCTTCACAAATTGATTTTCTACAGGCAGTAAGTTTTGGAGGCTCCAACATTGATCCAACAGCCTGGGAAGACAAAAAGTGTAAAGGGGAATCAAGGTTTCCTGCTCAGGTAAGCTTTGCATTGATGTTTCTTGGATTTAGTTTTCTTGAATGTATCTATCATATTTTACTTGCCACAAATCATTTAAGCTCACTACATACTAATAATAAATAGGTAAGAATCCGTGTTAGAAAACTGTGCAACGCGTTGGAAGAAGATGCTTTCAGGCCAGTCTTACATCACTATGATGGCCCCAAGTTTCGTCTTGAGCTCTCAGTTCCTGAGGTACAATCATAACCATTTATGACATTTCTGCTTGCACTTTTTTATTTCATTGAAGTTGTGATATGAGCTGACTTTTTAATCAAGAGTCACCAATTTTTTGGGGTGGTTTATGCAGACCCTTGATCTCATGGACCTTTGTGAACAAGCGGGCTCTTCAGCATAAGCAAAATATATTAGCAGAACTATGAAAAAGTAGTAGGATTTATGGTGGATGAAAGTTGCCTGCTTTTCACCAATTTTCCTTAGAAGCGCAAGCTGGCAATAAGGTCTGGTTGTGTGAATCTTCCTGTGAAATGTAGGAAATACTGCGTGGGCCAACTAAATAAATAGATTTGTGTATCATGAAGAAACCTGTCTGAGCCTTTGTCTTATGTATTATGTTTGATATTATTGTAGTCTTACAGACAGACTTGCTAGATATGACGGAGAGAGTGAGTGCCATAAAGGTGAAGGCCATAATCTCTCCCGGTGCATGTAATCCGAGTTTCTGATAGTTGTCTCTGATGCTTTGGAGAAAATAAAGAGCGTTGTGACCATGTAATGATCATAGCCTAGTGTTTCTGAACCCGTTTATCTGACTAGAAATATGAGTGTGTGTTTGTGTGCTATTTATTTAATTCCCCAAACTTGGAATGAACTCTGTCACGCACCGTGGTTTCATTTGCAGATTGAAATTTGATATTCAATAGCATCTAATTCAGTGGCAATTGGAAATTTCATTTAAACCCCCTCTTCGATATGATTTTCATTGTTCGATGTCTTTGAATTCATTTGCATATATTGGCAAGAGTGGAAGGCGCAGGATGTTACAAACTTAAAGTGAAGAACTCATTGACCCCTAAGGTCCTCAGCATCAGCAGAAATATAAAAATGAGGAGACAGGATCAAAACGTGGGCGGCTTAAAGGAATTCTGCACGCTTATGTTGTAGATTGTATTATAAGTTATTCCCAAGATGTGAAATCCATTTCAGTGTCTATCTAGTTCTCATCGGACTGCTCATAAAACTGGTATCAAATGAAAGCTGCCCTTCATTTGGATGTGAAATTGTCAGGAAGTCGACCTGGCTTGAGCTAATTAGCATAGTGAGTGTCAAATTTTCAAAATAGCTTGCCAGTCAAGCAACTGCATCGAAATAGCTAATTATGCAGTTTTCATTTTAGTGTCGACATCATTATTTTTCCCTTGATAACAACTTTCATTTTCTTCCTTCCTCTCTACTAGATTCAAAGCATTAGATAGGCTGTTATTACTAATCTGAACATGACCCCTTGCACACAATAAATTGTTCTGTACTTTCCCTGCAAGCTGAATGCCAAACTTCAAATGGAAAAAGATCACACAATGTAGCTTCTGCCTGAACCAGAAAATTTCAATCATCAAGCCATAATTATTAAGAACTCTTCAAGGTTTCATACCCAGCAACTACATGTAACAAAATGAACAATTGGCGGCTGCGATATTTGTTATAAGGAATCATGGAAACATCACATTAGCTTTTCCGAACCTATGCCAACATCATTTAATGATAAAACTTCTCTCTTCATCGCAAGACATTCTGCTGTGCCAAGGTGAATCGTAGCTGCCTCCTCCTTTAAGAAATTAGGAACCTATGGATGATATGAAAACTAAACATGCCTCTTACCAAAGCCATTTGGCAATAGTTTTACGACTTCTAGTGCATTACAGTGCACCAGGTGCAAGAGAAGTACGAATTCTTTGCAACAGCTCAGCCTTTATGGAATCAGGAATTGAAGCTGCATAGGAAGATGTTCACAAGTTTCAAATCTGATAGTCATTGAAGCTACCGCACCATAAAACCACAATTTAACTTGTTGCATTGGTTTTTCTATTATATCCACACAAAAAAAAAAGAGAGCCCATCAGATAAAACAGTTGTACCTAAGAAAGCCCATAAACACGAGAAAGAGTACCCAAATTAACTGAGGGCAATGGGATCTCTTTTAATCAGTTATTGGTTGCTAGAAATCTAACTAATGTATAGCCTACATCTAAATATGGTGTATTACTAGCAGATCAACTCCCAAGCAGGAAAAAAATTACCATAGAAAAGAAAGAAATTCTTACCTCTGCCTTTAGGGGTAATTACATGAACAAGGTCATCCACATTATTTCTCCCTTTCTTCTTTATGTATGCCCTATTGAGTCAAAAAATATTTTACAATGTTGAAAAGTCACAAGATACAAAACACAACAACCAGAAACACACGGAACTTAATCTAATTAACTTATAGAAATTTAAAAAAAAAAAAAAGTGATAAAGAGGGTTCTGACTTTGCAATGTAACAAGGCTTTCTCATCTTTCTCAAGCTGGGAAAACTGATGCGGTAGAGTCAATCTTCCCAGCTACCCCATGTATGTCTGCTTATAAAGTTACCTTTAGGCTTAGTTCGGGATTCTATACCATTAAAGCACATTGCCAAACACCCAAATTAATATTTATTCACCCCCTCAAGCTCTCTTACTAGATAGTTAGTGATTTTAGTTCACACAGTTGTACTAAACAAAGCTTTAGTCCATCTATTATCCCAACCAAGTTCAAGTTGTTTATCATGATCAAAACAAAAACCAAAATCCCCCTTCTCTTCTCACGGCAGGTAATATGAGTATAAAACTGGTTTCTCTATACACTGAAGAGGCACTAGTATCGATTAATTGATAACTTATCTTGAACATTACTCTTATTTCAGAAACTGTCAAATTTTCTACACATACGTTGATAAGAAACTGAAAATTAAGTCCTTATTTGTATTGAAATATACTACAAACAAACCTAAGATTCAAATAGTAGAGACAGGAAATTGTTAATGATAAACTAGAAACGAGGGCAGCTACATCAGTAATTTTACTTGTTCAAACAAAAGTCATGCAAGGATTATAGTAGCAGTTAAATTAAATGGCTGAAACCTGCAAAGAGCTCTCATTTCATCTTTCCACCCGCAGTCTACAGCCTCTCTAGCAAAACCTCCATTAACCTCTCTTTTTCTCCACTCTCAATCATCTGTCAATGAAACCACATGAAAATTCCATGCAAAAAATTTAACGATCCATTTTAACATCAAAATAAAAAAAAAAAGGAACAACCTTGATATTGATGATTTCTTGGAGGGCAGGCTCCTTTTCTTGGTTCTCCACTGCATCTGGTGTTGGAGGTCGATTCACTGAATTTCTTCTTTTACCGACGAGATAATATGGCGCAAACAGGTAAAATATGATAGTCGTAAGTGTAAATCGTTATTTTCAAGATAAAAAATCGTTAATTTTCAAGATAAACAACTCCTGGAAAAGCCAAAAGTTCAACTTTCCAGTCCCTAGCTTTCGGCTAAGAGCGAAAGAAGAAAGTCTATGCGAATTGAAGAACATGGGAATTACTTATCTGCGTTAATGTCTTAGAAAACCTAGAAATCTAGAACTCTCTGAGAGTTTGCTTCAGCCGAGACGACGAAAGAAGATGAACAAGGGGGTGATCATGATCATACTGATGCGACTTCGCTTAGACGTAACAGAGTTTGATGACGTCTTGGTTGAGACGCCATACGCACCGTTCGTCTGCATTAAAAAAAAAAATAAAAATAATCTTGTTCACAAAGACAATGGCTCCCACACGTGCACCGAAGTCAACCAACGGGACAACGAAGTGGCGCCAAGCAGTTACCATATGAACGGCTGTGGACGCAATGCTGCATAGGCACGAATCCAACAAAAGAATATCATAGGAAAAATACACAAACACAAGCTCTGAACCTCTTGATCAAAACTCTTTATCCCATTTTCTGGAATAATTCTCTTCAATCCAAATGCTTCAATGGCTACCGTGCCTCTCTCCTCCTCTCTGTTCTTGTCTCAAAAACCCATGACTCTCTGTTTCAGCTACGGGGTTTCATCAGATAAACTGAGTCTTGGTTCGTTTGGTGCTAGTGTTAGGTTTGGTACTATGAAGAAGGGTCAAAGAGTTAGATTGGTTTCTGTTTGTAGAGCTGCTTCTGTTGTGTTTCGGGACCTTGACGCAGATGATTTTCGGCACCCTCTTGATAAGCAGGTCTGATTAATTACATGTTGACTTCTCTGTGTCCGATTAGGCTTTTTATTAATAAATGATGATTGGTTTCTTGTTCTGTTTATTGTTAACATATGAATTCCCGTCTGCTTGGATTAATTAGAGCTGTTGAGAGTAAATGAAATTGCAATGTTAGACATTGACATGGTAAGTTCAATTGAGACAAAGTTGTCCCCTTTGCGGAAATCGAAGATGTGTAGAAGATGAAATTAAAAGCTTTATTTTTACTCAGCAGCCTAACAATATTTCAGGGTATATAGCTATGCTTCAATTTTTATTTTTTATATTGTGTGAGGCTTAATTTCTTTGGTTTTCTGTTTTCAATTGGCCAGAACACTCTACTATTGAGGGCAATTCCTGGATTAAACGATTTGGGAAGGGCTCTACTTGGTAATATGTCTTAACTTTTTAATCACTGTTGTTTATGACTGTAAGATCATTGTTGTGGTGGTTGTTATTACGGGTCTATATGACAAATTTAATTAGCTTTCTTTATTTACTGGTGCTAGTAACTTAAAATTAAAAACGCATGAAAAAATGAACTGCATTAGGCTGGTAATTGATTTGACATATACTTTTCAAGTTGAAGCTATGGATCAAAACTTCTATACATGCTAGTCATAAGTTAAAGCCCAACACTTTGAATGCAACATGTTTATGATACTGCCTCTGCTTGTCAGTTAAATTTAAATTTGGCACTTGCCTTTCACTTGAACTTATTGATTTCGGGTTCTTATGTGACAACATAACATGTGGACCTATCATACTCAAGGGATGCTAGAATAATTTGTCATGAACAGTGGTTTACCTCTCTTATCCATTTTGAATATACTTATTGGTATACCTGCCTGCTTGAGTGGAATTATGGCTGGAAAATGTTTTGTGACTATTATTTTGGCAAGCTTGCAGTATTAAGCAATTTCTTTGAATTCATTATTGCAGGAACTATGATGGAGCAAATCATGCTTCTAGAGAATATAGGAACTTCAATTCTTGTTTCGAAAAACCAGGTTTATACTCAATGAACACCATGGTAGAGAGAGATATGTTGTGTGATATATCTCTATTTGTTACTGATTGGAACTTTTCAAGAAGTATCAGATCGCAACTGGATTTCTTATTATTTTTCCCTTTCAAGTTTAGGTATCTTCAAAATGTGACAATTGAAAAGATAATCCCAGATTTTTTGAATCTTCCTTGCAATTTTTTTAAACTTCTGTTATCCAAATGAGTGTTCTTTTTTATTACACTCTTTTCAAAATGTTGTTTTATTATGAAATGCTTACTTCTTCTCACTCAAAGATACATCCTGTATAAAAGGAGATGGCATTTGATGCATTGAAGACTATGCATCATCAACTAACATTATCGTTTCTTTTCTTTTCTTTTTTTTTTTTTTTCGACTGAGAGTAACTAACTTTATTGCTTGAATGTGCATAAGAGAACTCAGAATTTCCTTAACATATAGTTATAGACAATGTTATAATGTTGCCTATTAATGTAGTGGACCGGCACTCAACAGACTTGTTAAATGAAAGTACCTATCTCTTCTGGGAACATGTATGCTGCTTATATATTGGCCATGGCTATATTGCATATGGAATCCCATCTTTGTCGTGTCATGTGGAACATGGTTACTTTACATGTTTTGAATTGTCCAAGTTTGATTGCATATGAAATTCTTTTGTCAGCGAGTGTTTGTTTTGTTGATTAATTACATAGTAATTGTTTTGACAAGAAAATTTTTACGAAAATTTAATTGTCACCTACTGTTTCTTTTATTTAGTCAAAAGAGTATGGGACATAATATTCAACATAAATCAGCTCATTTTACTGAATCAAATTGTTATAATTATTTCCTTGTATCAGCTTCCTGAACTTCATCAGTTAATGACTGAGGCTGCTGAAATACTGAACCTTGAGTCTCCTGATCTGTATGTCCGACAAAGTCCCGTTCCAAATGCATCTACGTTAGCTATAAGTGGTAAAAAGCCATTTGTTGTTGTTCATACGAGCCTTGTGGAGCTTCTGTCAAGAAAGGAGTTGCAGGTCTTTTCTTGCTTCTTTATTCCAGTCATGCATATGATTATATTAATTTCTTGCTTTTGTCATTCCAGTTCTGCATCTTAGATGTTCCTTGTTATGTGTTCAGACCAGGTTCGTAGTAAATGTGTTTGGGTAGTTGACTGTAAGCTCTCCCTGTTAGTCAAGTTTGTTTCTTTCATTTTTCTGTTTGTCATATTCTTTTACAGTCACACACATGCGCACGCATATATGCTACTGACTTTTATGCTTTTTGATTTTGAAAAATAGGCTGTTCTGGCCCATGAACTGGGTCATCTAAAATGTGACCATGGAGTGTGGCTCACATTTGCAAGTATTCTTACCCTTGGGGCTTATGTTATACCTGGTAGGTTTTTGTGTTTTCATTTGGTTGATGTTACTGGCTATGTCTGTTATCTACATTTTGTCCCATCAAATTATGTAATAAATATTGAGATAAGGGTGAGTGAACTCTGAAATAAAACAATTAATATGGCTTCCACTAAAAATCTTTCAGATTTTTAAGGTTAAGTGGTCCTTAGATCATTGAAGACAACTTTCTCAGTTGTTTCCACTGACATTGTGGAGATGTGATAAAGTTGATGATCTAGGCCACTTGGTTGAAATATTTGCAAATGGAGCATTATATATAAAAATCTCAATTGGACCATTATCTATACAAATCTCTGCAATGGCTTCTCTTCCTCATTACATATAAAAATAATGTATTTTTCATGGCTTTCTCCCATGTGGCAAGGGAGGTTATTTTGATTAAGAGACAAATTGAGTGTTTTATCACAACTAAGTATGTAACTGAGATTAAAATTTCCAAACCTAATGACGCAAATAATAGTTGGACCTATTTGTTTTTACCATTTCCTGAGAAATTTAAATTACTTGCATGTGGCTCACAGATCATTGTCACTTAATATGGTACTTGGATTTTAGATTACTTACTAGTCAACCTGCATCATTGGTAGTCTGAATACCTGTGTTTTTCCACAGGACTTGGAGGGTTCATAGCTCAGACTTTAGAAGAACAGTTATTTCATTGGTTGCGAGCAGCAGAACTAACATGTGATCGTGCAGCCCTACTTGTTGTCCAAGACCCTAAGGTATAGAAAATAGACATCTTAAAACCGCAAAACTTGTAGTCTTCGATTATTTTCAGTTATGTTTGTCATCTAATTTTATTTTATTCTCCTACAAGAGGTTGTCATCTCTGTTATAATGAAATTAGCTGGTGGCTGTCCATCCATGTCTGATCAACTAAATGTGGATGCATTTTTGGAGCAAGCTCGCTCTTACGATGAAGCTTCTTCGACTCCAATGGGGTGGTACTTAAGGTGAGGAGAAACAAGAGTGGAGCTCCAAAAGCTCGGGTTTATCTATTTTCGTTTGTCTAACTCTATGTTGTCCAGAAATGCTCAAACAAGGCAACTCTCACATCCTCTGCCTGTTTTACGTGCCCGTGAAATTGATGCGTGGTCAAGAAGTCAGGATTACATGTCTCTCCTGAAACGCGGGGTTCAGATGGAGGCTGTACAAAATGTTTAGCACTATGATGGTTAGTTACCAATCGTTATTTTCTTTTTAAATTTCCAAAATCATTTAAATTTTATTTTGTAATTGAAAATGCGTTTGCCTCAAAGTCATTACATAAAATTTTGGTTGTCTACATGTGCAACTTAGCTACTTTCAAATTGCACCTAGAAGCAAGAATGTGAATACCTACGTTTCAATTAAACCACATCGAAATGCCTCCATCATATTCTGCTGGACTGTTGGTAGTATAGGTTGCTCATAATTCATTTCTAGTTCGGCTAATCCAATTGGCAGGCCAGTAAATGACAGGTCACACTCCGATATCTGATGCATGCACCCTATTTATATTGCTTTGATTTTGATTGGATTTTCTGCTGGGTGCTTATTTAGGATCCTTCTTTCTCTTGCATGATTTAGTGCTTCACATTTCAAACCTTAATTGTAAAGGAGCGGAGAACATCGAAGATGAAGAAAGTACTAGAGCATTCATAGCCACAGTGAAACCTTGGCTTAGACACACTGTAAATTTACGATTAGGAAATAATATTCTGGCTTGTAAGTATAGCAGATGCACAGTTGTGAAATGTCGTTCTCCCACTTGGTACTCCAATCGGACTGTTCACTTTTTGGTGCACTATCAAATGGATAGCATTTTAAACTCCTATACTTGATGGAATCAACATGTTGAGTATTCATATAATACATCTAATTTTTTCTCCATGTTCGAGTGGTGTTTGGACTCTATGTAATAGTTATTTGTCGTTGAATGTCTTCCAAGCTGTGCATGACACTTAAGAGACTGATCCTCCAAGGCTTGAGATTTAATATGGTAACTAAGGTAGTATTGGTAATATAACTGCAGATAATGATCGGGGAAAACTACAGAAGAGAAAAATGTTCCAACATAGTATTCATCCGGGAGAATTTTGGAGGCTAACAATTTCAACACTCAAAAGAGGTTTAAGTGACTGATGCAGACAAGATGGTTGCTAAAGTTCTGAAAAACAAAAACATTTAATATAGTCACTTTTTAATCATAAAACTGCTACCAGAATTAAAGTATAAATCAGAATCTCCAACTTCAATTCTAATTTCAGTCCGGGAGAGGCACTCAGAACCACATCATCGATCACAGGACCACAAAACACACCATCTTTTGTTTGGTCTGTGTTGTAGCTGAGAAAGCTGATTGGAGTTGGACCTGTAGCAGCCTTGAATGTTACAGAATGTTTAATGGCTGATCCTGTCCCTAAACTTTGCCTGTAAAGTTTTGAACTATCCTTCCTACTTGAACTCTTACTGTAGACCTTCCCTCACACACATCATTAGCATCTCCTAGTTTAAAATCCAAATTGTATGCAGAGCCCTCGTTGAGCATTGCAGCTGTCTGTATGTCAGCCGAAACCGAGACAATCTCAATATATAGCAGCATTGCCTTTCCGAACAGAGAAGTGTTTGGAGTCGATATATTTGACTGTTCCTATCACAGACCACTGCAGTAATGCGAACTGGACAGGACTTGGTGCCGGTTCAAGTAGAATCCCCCAAGTAGAATTACTCAGGAAATCTGGACCGACTTCAAATCCTCCATTCAGCAGTAGGTTACCTATGCGTCCAACCAACCGAAAAGTGAAAAACAAGACTTCAGTAGGAGAAAATGGAAGCTTATTTTGAGAGTCTAGAGCTTATTTGCATGATATAAGATTGAATGCTCAAGAAGAATGAAGTGTTCAAGAAATCTGTTTACTTGTTGCTAAATCTGGCAACTGTTTCAAAAGACTCAATCTGGCAACAGTTCCACATAACAATTGCTATTTTGTGAGCAACAAAACTGTGGAAGCATTAAAAGGTAAATGTTTACTAAATAACACAGTGAGATTCAGCCATTATATTTTTCACAGTTAGAAACACACGTACCATTGCCTGGAACAAGTGTTTGCTGGTTTTGATAAGCAGCGTATCAATCACTGGCCAACATGTGGAATTTGCATCAGATTGTGTTGTTTGGCTTTGAATCACAAGATTAATGGGCCAATCCTGATCCCACCTACCCAAGGAATGACCATAGCTCTCCCAAGTTTCCTTCCCATAATGCTGCTTCAGAGAGAAGATTCCATGGCCGTCCGGTGCCAAAACTGCTATATCAGCATTAGTCGAACAAGTCTGACCAGCTGGGGCAACTGGGCAAGTGTAAAAGTAAGTATATAACTATCAACGTTGGCAAGGAAAGTCTGGTTGATCTTTCCATCTTGACCCAGTTGTATGGCGTGTCCATTATCTGGCAGGGTTATGCTTTGACTTGCTGTTACATGCTGAGTTGTCCCTTCAAAACTCCATCCTGAAATCGTGTTGTTTCCATTCAACAGCACGAATAGGGTGCTGTAATTTGCTGTTAACTTTGTTGGTGGGGATTGAAAATAAGATATGTGGTTGAAGAAAAAAGTGTACAAAATTAATCTGACATGAAATCTTAAGAAAGGGTTATAGGTGAAATGCCTAATGAAGTTGAAATGCATTGCTGATTTTACCCGCAGATGCTAATCCTATGAACAGAAGCTGGAGCAAAAACATTTCGGGCCTCACTTTCTTCCTTAGGGAAAGAAGAGAAATACCACATTATGCAACATATGCAGCGTTGAACGCGTTGACTTTTTACAGGTAAAGTCTATTGACATTTTATTGTCGGGTAAACCATAGACACCCTCTGAGATTTGGAGAAAGCTGGATGAATATTAAATGCTTTAATTTTTACTCCCACTCCCACTTGAAAAATTATAAAAATTATAAAAAAAAACTCATAAAATTCTAATTTCAAATTGTATATATATATTTTTAAATAATCTTATTTTTAGGTACATTTTTAATCTTAGTGAACTTTAAAATTAGTTATTATTTGGAGCCAAAAAGAAATCTTTTGGATGATTTTACCTCTACACTCTCTAAATTTTGTTAGGAGAAATCAGTTTATTCATTGTTAATTCGAGCCATCCATTGGCTCATCTTCTTTGATGATACTGTACATTCATTAGTAGAATGGTGAGATGGGAATTGGAATACAAGATTACTATCAACTTGTTCATTTATTGTCCTTCATTCAAACAAGTGAATCAAGAAATTCCCACTGCTTGTACATGGTTATAAATATTTTAAAGAGTTACAACTCTACTGTTCAAAAATGGGGAATAATTACAAACCTCTGAAAGTTACATGGACTTGATTATCGACTTGAGCTTGGCGGACGAATCATAACTCATAATCCTTGAAAATTGTACACATGGAAGCGACACACCTGATTCATAAGGAGAGATCCGATTATCTACTATTTGCTGATAATCATTATTGACCAAAAAAATTAGTGGCTTTTAGTGTTTTCTGATTCGTATGTACACTCAAACTCAATGATCATTGATCACCATCCACAAGGCTCCACCCGGGTGTTTTATTCAACTTCCCTTCTTTCATAGCCTTTCTTAGCCTCGTCACATCTTCCCACCTTCCAGCCTCTGCATACATGTTAGACAAAACAACATAAACCCCATGATTACCAGGTTTCAAAACAATCATCTCTTTCACCACTCTTTCCGCAACCTCGATATTCCCATGAATTTTACAAGCTGCCAACAAAGCTCCCAGCATCACCATATCAGGTTTCCACCCCATTTCTTTCATCAATTCCTCAGCCTCTAATACCTTCCCACCTCGACCAAGAAGATCAACCATACACCCATACTGTTCAATCTTGGGCTCAATGCCATGCACTCTCTTCATGGAACCGAAAATCTCACGACCAACATCGATTAATCCGGCATGGCAACAAGCAGATAATACCCCAACAAATGTTATGTCATTTGGCACAATTTGTTCTTTCTCTAGCTTCCTAAAAAGATTAAGTGCTTCTTCAGCGTGTCCATAATTAGCAAGCCCACAGATCATGGCATTCCACGTGGCAATATTTCTCTCAGGCATGGAATCAAACAATATTTTAGCCTCTAAAATTGCTCCATTCTTTGCATACATGTGCACCAACGCGGTGCCAAGAATCACCCCAATTTCAAGCCCCCTCTCTTTTACGAAAGCATGAACTTTTAGTCCTAATTCTAAGCAACCGGACTGCGCACATGCAGACAACACAGAAACTAAAGTCGCACTATTGGGCGCAAACCCTTCTAAAATCATTTGATCAAACAGCATTAACGCTTCATTAGCACGAAAATTTTGCGCGTACCCAGAAATCATCGTAGTCCAAACATTCAAAGTCCTGTTACTAATTTGGTCAAACACTTGACGTGCATTGTTTAAATCACTCCATACCGTATAACTTCTTATCAAAGCATTAACAACATGCAAATCCAAATCCAACCCAGATTTCAGAATATGGGTATGAATCTGTTTACAGTAATTCAAAGAGCGAATGTTGGAACAAGCCTTGAGAACAAAAGGGAAAGTATGTTGATTTGGCACAAAACCAGTCCTCCTCATATCCATATACAGAAATATTGCTTTATCTGGATTTTGACTGCTAGCTTGAGCTCTAATGAGAGTGTTCCACATGAAATTGTTTGGATTTTGAATGCTGTGGAAGAGTTTTGCAGCATATGAGAGATCGCCGGAAGAAGATAACGCACAATAGGTAAGTAAACGACTGGCGGCGAAGTTGTCGTGAATGCTAGAAGAGACTATCATTTGAGCGTGGATTTGTTTAAGTTGGTGCATTGACTTGCATTTGTCTGCGAGAAGAGAGAGCAGCGGTCGGTGGTGAACAAGAGATGTACGGGTGACTGACATTTCTACCATGGCCTTGAGCGAGCCACGACCCATGAAAAATAATCACAAAACGACGTCACATCACACGCACGCCAGAGAGCGTCTTCGTGTTGCGGACTTACCAATTTTCCCCCCAAAAAAAAAAAAAGCAAATAAATAAAAACATAAATTCCAAAAACAGTAAAAACGACGTCGCACAAGCACGACAGAGCGTCGCCTTTGCGTGGCTGCATCGTCAGCACCGTCAAGGAACTTGGGTCCCATTTCATATGAGCATCAGCCGTCAGTTGTCACCTTCCTCATTCTCCATTGCCATTACTCAGAGTCACACACGCAAGTTTCAATTCTGTGGAGGAGAGAAGAGAAGAGAAGGAGAAGCTACGAGAATGCCAGGGCTCACAGCACCATCCAATTACTCTCGGGAGCCGCCTCGTCACCCTATCCTTCAAATTAATTCCAAGGTAAAGCTTTTTATTTTTTCATTTGTAACTTCAGTTTTCGCATTTCGTGTTCGTTAGATTTCTGTTTGATAGGGTGAAATATATGATCGATCTTCCATATTAAGTTTTTTGGGACTCGATTGAATTATTTGATCATCAGTTGTTATTCACTGAACAAATAATTTTTAATAATACTAATCGTAATAAGCCAAAAAGAATATCATTTGAGCCTGTTATGTGTATTTTGTAATTGTTGTTGCAGGAACCATTTAATGCAGAGCCGCCGCGGTCGGCTTTGATTTCATGTTATGTGACGCCTGTTGATTTTTTCTACAAGAGAAACCACGGTCCGATCCCAATAGTTGATGATATTGAAAAGTAATGTTTCCTCTCATTGTTTTATTCTAAACACTCCATGTTTGATAGGAAGGAAAAGGATGAAAATGAAGAGTTGAGAGAAATTTGAAAAAGGAAGTGAAAAAGAAGGCTCATTCATTTCATATTTGTAGGATGTTGAAGGAGAGGGAAAGGAGGTGATTGTTACTTTGCGGTCCATGGTATTTCTTGTAGTGGGAAGAGAAGAGAAACTATTATATGTTAATTTGGCCTTTTGTGGTTAGACATTAAGTTGTTTATACTTGTCAATATTGTAATTTTTAGATATTGGTTTAGAGACTCAGTATACCTCTCCCATTTTTCCCGTCATTATTCCGTACCAGCCAAACAGGAGTGGTAGTCTCCCCTCTGTCCTTTTTCTTTCCTCCTCAGCTTCCTTCTCTCACCAAACTGAGAATTGAAATTTTTATTTCTTATTTTTTATAATTGTTTCAATGATTTCATTACCTGTTTGGTAATGCAGCTATTGTGTCTCGATACGTGGTTTATTTGAAAATCCAAAAGACCTGTTTATGAGGGATATTAGGTAAGGTGCAAGCTGTTTGTTGAGTAATGCTTGTCCATTTTACCTTCTTTGGCCGTGAAAAAAACATCTTTTATTCTGTTTTGGAAAATTTACAAAGTGTCAATATGGAATTTGACTTTATTGTCTAATAACAGGATGCTTCCAAAATACAATGTCACTGCCTCTTTGCAGGTATTATTTTCGGTGTAATTAGTTTTTACAAAGAGCAACCTTTTTTTCTTTTTCTAATCATATGTAATTGAACTGTTGATTTGGCTTGTGTGTTTTATGCCTATTCAGTGTGCTGGTAACAGAAGGACAGCAATGAGCAAAGTCAGAACGGTGAAGGGTGTTGGCTGGGATGTTGCTGCTATAGGAAATGGTTTGTTTCTTTAATAGTGGACCTATAATCAGATTGCATTTGCCTTTCTTTTTATGAATATAAAATATAATGGGTAAAATTCCAATATGCCCCTTGACAGGTTGTTAAATTAGTTTGTAAGATTATACATGTATAGAAAACATACAAAGTAATGAGGAAAACAATCGGCTATAAGTGTAATAAAACAGGGAAAAAAAAAAAAAGCATCCAACTCTTGAGTAAAAGAAGGATTTTGTAGAAATTCCTTTGTAGCGGAAGCTTTAAAGGGTACCTAAAACAAACTTCAAACTGTAGAAACTGCTTCTTTTCTTCCCGGTCATAAAAAATTCTTTTGTCCCTTTCTAACCAAATAATCCCTAAAACACCCATAACTCACACTTCTATAGCAGCGCAACCTTCTTTTTTCTTGACTAAATCATATATGCTTCTCAGAGAATGGGGAGATACAACAGAATGGGAGCCCAACTCATCTTGGCTAGTTGAAAAAGAATTAGCTACATATCAAAGGCACTAGGTCAAAGATGAAAAAGATGATCCAATGCACTTTCGTAACACACCAAAGTGATGAAACAAAACTATTTGACCTTTTCCTTTGAATCATTTCATAGGAGTTAACATCTTACCATGAGCAACCATTTCAGCAAAACCTTGAACCTGCAGTCTTTTTACTTTCCAAATAACTGAAGATGGGTCAAGATAGCTGGAGTTATCTGCCAACCTTCAGAAGAAGATTTTCAAGAAAACAATCTCAATTTATCAAGTAATTAGGATATTTTGTCCTCTCTTTATGAGTCCAATGAAACATTATCAAATGAAGCCAACAAAGACTCAGGTTGAACAATCTCTGTACTTGAGTTTTCACTGTGTTTATTTCTGTCATCTATACTCTATACAAGTTGTGCTTCAAATGATAATAATGTAGTAGAGTATCCCTATGAGCAGAAAGGGACAGCATTTTTGGAATTATAATTCTATTAAATTAGCTTTCTAAATCGCCATTCACGTTTGTTTGAGCTGTACTTGAATTATCTTGAAAAATATACCAATCTTTTTCCTGTCTGTTCTCTGTGGTTAGTGCTAATTCTCATATTTATGATTTCCTTTCAGCTATCTGGGGTGGTGCCAAATTGGCTGATGTTCTTGAACTGGTTGGTATCCCAAAATTGACAACTGTCACTAAGTCTGGTGGAAAACATGTTGAATTTGTAAGCATTGACAGGTGCAAGGTACACACTGGCCTTTTAATATCATTCTGAAAATCTTCTGTCATTTGGTGGCAAATGGAATTTGCTAGAGAAATTGTGCAATTTTGTAGGAGGAGAATGGGGGTCCATACAAAGCATCAATTCCACTCAGCCAAGCTACAAACCCTGAAGCTGATGTTTTACTTGCTTATGAGATGAATGGAGAGGTTAGTGTGCTTGCCTTCATAGGGTCTTGTGCTTATGTAGGTGAATGTGTTACTCTAACTACCCTAAGTATCACATCTTGAAAGTCAAAATTGCTTGGGAATTGTTGGTAGTGCTTCTATAGTAGAAAATAATTATATGAGAAGAAATTTTGATTTACGTTTCCCTGTATTCTTCTACTGATAGAAAGTCAGGTTCCCCCCATCCCTTGCATTGGGACCTTGCATCCTGTTGTAGCTTTGTTTCTTCGTGTTTTAGGGCCACTACCTGCTTGAACCCTGTCAAATTAATCTGTTTGTGGACGTTTAAGTCAAATGCTTACATCAGTGAAGCTGATGCATTTCACTGCCACTTAAATGCCATCCTAGAGCATTGTGCTTGATGACTGTGGCACTTTTGAATAATTATAGAGCAGTCTTTCTCTAATGTGTGAAGTTTGTTAAATTATGTTGGATGTGATCGTTGGGATTTCTTTCATGCCTTTTGCTCAGATCTTGTCTCTTGTTACTGCATGTGCTAATCTTAATATATTATCACTGGTCTTCTACCTTTCTTTTTCTTCTTATTGTAAAAGCATTTTTCAGGAACATAATCTTTAACTGTGTTGTTCTAACAGTAAATTTACTGTTATTATAATGCCAAAGCCTCTTAATAGGGATCATGGTTATCCACTGCGAGTAGTTGTACCGGGTGTTATAGGTGCCCGTTCTGTCAAATGGTTGGATGCCATCAACATCATTGCAGAGGAATGTCAGGTTGGAATAAAATTTGTTTGTTCTTAATTAATTTTATCATGTGTATACACGTGCATTTAATATATATAACTTCACATTACTACTTTACAGGGTTTCTTTATGCAAAAGGACTACAAAATGTTTCCGCCATCTGTGAATTGGGATAACATCAATTGGACTTCAAGGAGGCCTCTAATGGATTTCCCTGTTCAGGTATTTACTTGATGGTGCTGCTGTTTAGCCGAGTATTGAGTGCTTATACATGGAGGACATGAATGATAGCTGTAAAAGCCATTTTCTTCTTTTGATTGAGAAGATTTGAGCTATGATCTACCCAAAAATCTTTCCATCTCTCGGCCACTTGAGCTAATGCCTAAGGAGAAATTATGCCTGCTTCTAAAATTGGATTGCCAAATAAGATGTTTGATAAATTTTGCAATCATTTACATCCCAGTGCTGGAAAAAAAATGGTAAAAATAAAGGGCTGGTTGACTGGTTACTGCATATTTAGTTTTTCAATGAGAAACATTCAATATAAATCATATTTTAATGCAATAATTACTTGACTAATACTGAAAAATTGTTGGTTGACAGTGTGTAATTTGTTCTCTGGAGGATGTGAACGTGATGAAGCCTGGAAAGGTTAGTTGTTTGCATTTATGTTCAGTTTTTATCATTATTGCATGCAAGAACATATTTTCCTTGTGACAGTTTATCAATTTCTGAAATCAATTTTCGTATGCACAATTGAGAATTTTACCTAGCTTTTCATTATTTAAAGGTTTATCGATTTAGACAGCAAATTAAATTTGAATTATGTATAAATTTCTTGAATGATCAGAATATATTTAGACTAACTGTTTAATAATCTTTTTCATTGTATTGTAAGGTATGACACTCACACCATACTTGGGTTTCTTATCTTGTATTTAATTATCCAAATTCTTCATTTCTGATTATTATGGCATGTATGCTTGCCCCTTGAACCAAGAGCTGGATCAAGATCCTTCACATTGAATCAATGCTGAATGACAGATCCTCTACTGTCATACAACTTGCAGGTTAGAATTAATGGATATGCATTATCTGGTGGTGGCCGTGGAATTGAGAGGGTAGATGTATCTGTTGATGGTGGAAAAAACTGGGTAGAAGCCTCCAGATACCAGAAGACTGGTACTCCATACATTGCAGATCACACAAGCAGCGACAAATGGGCATGGGTACTTTTTGAAGTAACTGTTGATATTCCACGTAGCACGCAAATTGTAGCCAAAGCGGTATGTCATCTTTTTCTTGATAAACCAAGTTACCTACCATCATAGTGTTACATCTCATATAACCTCAGATATATTGATTGGAGGTATTTAGTAATCAAATATAATTCTATTTAAAAGACCCATACTATCCAAAGACTGTATCCGAAGGGATAGACAATGAACTGAAATGAAAAGACAAGACAACTCACAGACAAAATCCCAGAGAATTAAATTAATGGAACTAACCATTTAATAGAAATCTGAGAACTTCTGTTTGCCTCTTTGGTATTGTGAAATTGCCACAAATTCCATATGACAATGTTAGTTATATTCATTTCACATGTGATAGGTGGATTCGGCGGCAAATGTCCAACCTGAAAACGTGGAAACCATCTGGAACTTGAGAGGAGTGCTCAACACCTCCTGGCATCGGGTTGATGTCCGAGTGGGACACTCGAATATGTGAACCAAACATAACGAAAACCAAATAAAGTGACCGAATAGCTTGTTGGCATGCTGTAGTAAGTAGCTGGCTTTTCTTTTCCATGGCCCACGTACAAATTTAAAGTATTTAAGACTGATGATGATGGTGATGATGGTGATGATAATGATGTTTACTATGTTCTTGAATCTTCTTTGATGTGCCCATGGTGGATTTTTTTTTTTTTCCTTTTCGGGTGCTGCATTTTCGCGGGGTCAATGCAGTATTGCATTGTCGTCGCATCTGGACCCACGACGTGCCTAATCAAAACTAGTAGTGTGAGAAGTTGTACTAAAGCCAATATTAAACTCACCTTAAATCTTAAAACTCTATTATTTATCAGAGTAGCCTTAGGTGGCAAGTCAAAAGGTGGATAATTGGTTGGCGCAATGATAATTAAGCGTTATGTGGTGGGGGAATTGGTTCAATCTATCCATTATGTGATTTCAGTGGCACTGAAATAATAGTGGAGTGATGGTGGCCTACTTCCGAAAGGGGTAATGATATTGATCGGATAAGAGTCACAATCACATCTCTCTCTCTCTCTCTCTCTTATATCATAGGCAGCAAGCATTCTTTTATGTCAAAGTTACTGCCTGGCCAAAGGCAAGATTGTTAAATAGCCTAACTCTCTCTGCCTGTAGTTCTAGCTCTGCAGCTGACCTGGTTTTTGGTTCAGCGCAATAAACAATAAAAACAGAAAAAGAACTAGTGGATAAAATGAGGTCCAATGGAAATATGTTCATTCGCCCACATGGGTTTTTTTTGTCTCTACTATGTATTTGAATACTCATATTATGCTTTCATGCAGCAAATAAAGTAGTACTCAATGGAATCCAAAGTAGTACATCCGTCATTATTATATTTGGTTACCGAAGCAAATACCAAAAATGGGTCTGTAGAAGCACAATCCTGATTGGTTTTTGGCACGCCAAAAAAAAAAATGACTTCAACTTTCAACCAAAACAACTTGGTTTAGGGAACTTTAGTTTAGTTGAGAATTCATTGTATGTGTGATCGTGTGCATGTGTAAAATAGTATGAATATAATACCTAAGAATTAAAAAATGGATTATAGATAAATCTTATCAAAACCATTATCATAAAACACTTTTTTGCTTTAATATAATTATAATTCATTCCCCATCGTCCTTATCCTTCTTCAACTTGTGGCCATTGTTGCAAGTTTCCATTACTATTTGCATATGAAATCATAATCATTTGTCACGTTCTCAATGTATTTCAATACACTATCCTTATTTGTTTGCATCAGTCATTACACTTGCACTTGCCCTTGCCCACCAAGACATGACATATTAAGGAAACACCCACTTGTATTCGTACTATGGCCACATAATTTGAACCATAGATCTTGCCTTTTTCTCTTCCATAATTTCCATTTGTTTATTATTATAACGACAGGTTTTCAATTATTTCACACTTGATCACACTCTGTAGCTTTAATTTATTTTAACATTGCTTTATTGGTGGTGGGGTGTCAATGAATTGGAATTTATTGAACAACCCAAAGTGGATTTAGTCACGTTTCTAAAGATGACTGGCCCATTTGCTGTCGGCTACAAAATATACAAAGGAAATTTTGGAAATTTTCTATTCATATACATAAAAAAAAAAAAAATTAAAAAGAAAAACCCAAGAAAAAATATAATAAGAAAATGTCTGGAACTGAGTGGAGGATGAGAGTTGTGATTGGAAGTTTACTGTATCAATAGGACAAGTGTCCATTCAAATGGTCAATTGATTTGGATAGAAGTAGACGTGTTGTTGTTTACATTCAGTAGTTGTAGCCTTCAAGATTGGCTTTAACCCCAGCCGTGGATTGGAAGACCAGTCATTAATTGTCTTCTTCATTATACATAGATCTGTCTAGGTCTGTGGTAGGACAAGAATGACTAATAATAATAATAATAAAGAGATGCTGGCTGATATTAAATGAACCCCATTTTCATCACATGGGTATTTGACTCGAATAAATAGGGCTGCAGAGAGTCCCTTCCAGGGTTCCATCGAAGTTAATTAAGAGCTTGACTTCGGTTAGATTCTCAATTTCTTGCGATCTTCTTACCCCAGTTGGTTTAATGAACTATATAATGCCATTTTGGTTAAACAATAATAGTGGGAATCTATCCATGACGAAGTACAATAGATATATTAATTGCTGTGATCTAACTTTGAGTCCGGTTCCTGAGAATTCTGTAGCAGTATACAGCAAGCAAGCAATGGCCTGGATGTTATTAGTATATTTAGGTATGTGTACAATCAACGTGTTCTAATAGTTTTTATTCCTTTGGACTGTGGTTAGTTTCAGGAGAGAGGATGGTTTTCTGGTAAGTAGATCATGATCCTGACATGATATCAAGTTAAAGACCAGTCAGTAAGGTAGTGGAGAGGCACACACAAACCACCCCTTTAATTAACTTTACTTACAGACCTAACAAGCAATTTATAAATCACAGACTCTTGGCTTTAACTGTAACACTTGCAAATCTATATTTCAAGGATGCCCCTTAAAGCTGTGGGCAAGCAGAATATGCAAGTTGATGAAGCAAACACAAAACAGGAGACCGACCAAATATCAGACAGAGGAGAGAGATTGGCACAGCATGTTTCTCTATGATTCAACTGCACCGATATTGTCTCATTATTGAGGTGCATAATTGTAATGGCACACACAAAAAAAGAAAAGAAAAAGGAACATATCGATCCCTGTAAGAAGAACAAATTAAAAGACATAGTGTTATTACTTCTATGAATGTTAAAAGAGAGAGCTAATTCTGACTACGTAAATATAGAAAACCGTAGACTTTTAATAGATGAGATGTCAATTTGTGCACGGTTACAGTTTTCAAACGGTATTCTCTTTTATTAATGCCGTTACATAGTCATTATCCTTCCCTCCCCACATTTCGGTTGACAGCGTGCCAAGATGATGAGCATTTTCATGTCTTTCTTTTCGTCGAACCTCGGCTTCTTTGTTATGCTATCGATGTTTCTTTACATCTCTCACGTTATTTTATGTGAATTTAAGAGAGTTTCCAAGTTTTCAGGCCCGCCAACGTTTCCGATAATCGGTTGCTTGATATCCTTTTACAGAAACCGGTACCGTCTGTTGGATTGGTATACAGAACTCCTGGCGGAATCGGCCACCAACACCATCGTTGTTAGCCGGTTTGGTGCTCGACGGACAGTTGTGACAGCTAACCCGGAAAACGTTGAGTACATGCTCAAAACCAACTTTAACAACTTTCCGAAAGGCAAGCCTTTCACTGAAATTCTCGGTGACTTTCTCGGCTATGGGATATTCAATGTAGATGGAGAGCTTTGGAGGTCTCAACGCAAGCTAGTTAGCCATGAGTTCAGCGGAAACTCGTTGAAAGAATTTGTGATGGATACATTGAAGGAGGAAGTTGAAAACCGGCTGTTGCCTGTGTTGGAATCGTTAGCAAAGTCATCGGAAGTTGTGGATTTGCAGGAATTGCTAAGGAGACTTGCTCTCAATCTGGTTTGCAAGCTTTCATTGGGGATAGATCGATGTTGCTTAGATCCTTCTTCACCTGTTCCACCTCTCGCCGAAGCTTTCGACATGGCGTCGGAGATATCTGCCAGGCGTGGAGCCGCTCCTTTGTTTCTGGTTTGGAAGATTAAGAAATGGCTTCGAATTGGATCGGAAAGAAGGCTTAAAGACGCCGTGAAAGAAGTTCATGAGTACGTTGACGAGATTATTAACAAAAAGAAGATGATGGTTGAGGAAGAAGGAGAAAATTGCAGTCAGGATATGTTATCACGGTTGATAGTGGCTGCCCAAGAGGAGGAAGTGATAAGAGACATGGTGATAAGTCTGATCATGGCAGGAAGAGACACAACTTCAGCAGCAATGACATGGTTGTTCTGGTTGCTTTCCTGCTATCCGGATATAGAGCAAGAATTGGTTAAGGAGGCAACAACCATGAATGAAAAAATATCAGATTTGGAATCATTAAAGGAGTTGAAATTAATGAAGGCTTGCATTTGTGAGTCAATGAGACTCTACCCTCCTGTGGCCTGGGACTCAAAGCATGCCGCTGCGGACGATTTGTTGCCGGACGGGACAGCAGTTCAGGCAGGAGATAGAGTGACATACTTCCCTTATGGAATGGGAAGAATGGAAGCATTGTGGGGGAAAGACTGGCTCGAATTCAAACCAGCACGATGGTTCTCAGAACGAAACTGTGCGAAAGGAGAGCCAGAGAAGGTTAGTCCGTACAAATTTCCAGTATTCCAGGCAGGTCCAAGAGTATGTCTCGGGAAGAAGATGGCCTTCATTCAGATGAAATTTGTTGTGGCCTCGATACTCAGGCGATTCGAAATCAGGCCTGTCAGGTCCGATCAACCGGTGTTCGTCCCACTCCTGACAGCCCACATGGCGGGCGGATTAAAAGTTTTGATTCGTGAGAGAGGAAGATTAAGATAAGACTTTTCTACTTATTTATTCAAAGTCAATGGTTCTTGTATAAGATTGATGGGCAACGTATCGTGCCATTGCCTCGCCTTGATTTTATTTAGAGGAAAATGATCATGTACATCAATCCTACATTGAAACTTAATACACATCTTAATCAGCATGGCTAATCACAAGGATTATATTCATCAATCATGGAAATCGACATGATCTAGGACTTGTGAGTATCAAGACAGGACATGGTTTAGTAATTAAATTTGGTCAGCAAGCACATGCGTGCTTGGAATGCTTAATTCACATGCAGTAATTGTTTAATAGTTAAATCTTATTAGTCATTGTATAGAGCATTACCTCATGGCTTTTCTTTTCCCTTTTTCTTTTTCGTGTTTCGGACGATTGACAATTTAAATTATGTTTTCAGGCAATTTCAAGCTACAACAGCTTGAATTGAATCCTGACCCGACTTGACTAAGTCACGAGTCATTTACAAATAAAAAAGAAGCATGCGAAGGGAATTTTACTTTATCTAAATTTAGTGTGGGAACCGAAGCTTCACAGCATATACGAGGGAGATTAGGGATAAGTTTCAGAATGATAAAATCAATATACATTTGTGCATATAGCAAAATAACGAATTTTGATTATATATATTTGCTGTGCTTCGAGATGTCTATAGAGATAAGCTTCCAAACTGTTTATTCCATTCATCATATATACCAAGTTCATTCGAAGAAACAGAGGCCCGCACCTGCTGCAATGCATTCTCAAAGTCCTGTGTAAAAACGTGAAAATTAAAAAAAAAGAATGTCCTGGAATGATCAAACCTGATGGTACTTTTAAGACTTTCCAGGTGTATGTGTGCAATTGAATGTTCAATTTTCTTAGATTTTCCTCGTATTATTACCTGAAGGGTTACGGGTCGCATATCCTCCTTTTGCAGCTGTGTAATTTCTATTCCCTGTTTCAGAGCCTCTCTTAGTGGACCCATTGAAGCTTCCTTCACTAAGTTTTTCATGTCTGATCCTGAATACCCTAGAAAATTTGAAACAAAAATTTTCAATAAAAATACAAAAAATCAACAGTAAAGTACCACGGAAGCTAATAAATTTAGCTTGGAATGGTTCAGAGTACAGACCTTCAGTTAATTTGCATATGGTATTAATATCTTCATCAGAAAGCTTGAATAGTCCATCCTTCTCTAAAAGATTGCGTACGATCCAGGCTCTTGCTTCTTCATCATCCCGACCAGCATGTTAGTGACAAATTTTGTTGTGATAGAAGTAGTTAAAGGAAATAAAAGAGAAATATAACTTGCACCTGATGGAGGAAGTGGAATATAAAGCCTCTTAGTAAGCCGCCTCCGTGCCGCTTCATCAAGTTCTTGGGGTCTATTTGTTGCTCCTGAATAATTTTAGGATGAAAAAACAATTGCCATGTAGATTGCGCTACAGAAAATCAAGGGTAAAGTAGAGATAGAGAGCAAAACCAGCATAAACTGGAACAGTCTGGTTTGTTGTATTAAAAGAATACTGACTAGCTTCACTTTCACTAATATTCAATAACACTTGCATAGGCATATGTATTGCTTGCTTAAAATATTGGAAGTTATTAACTAAGTTTGATCAAATTCAATAATATATATTTCTAATATTGTAGATAATTATACCACAGCATTAACAATGCTCAGATTCTCTATTCACTTGCAGAAAGCATGTTATATATAACAAGTTAATTATGCAAGGGCCCTCTTTCTCCGTATAAATGTCTCATTGACCTTTAGTTCATATTATCCAATATTCCCGGGCAAAAGAATTAAAATAAGAGAAAATAACAAAGAGAAACCCGGAGTTCACAAATACCACTCTGAAATGTAAGCGCAGCACATTTAGGATCATACAAATTTGGAATAAGGTTAACTCTGGGCACGGAGAATCAGTGAGATTCAGAATACCTGAATTTCTACCAGAACCAAAATCTTGATAGATTCTATGACATAACAGCCTAATACTCTTCATATTTAGTCTTTAGGTTCTTTGGACTTACAATGAAGCAGAGAACCCTAACCACTCAAGACCAACTTTGCATTCTGCTACTACAACTCTGACTTGTAAAAGCTAAAACATTCTATGAGTCTTTTCTCTTTAAGTAGCCAGAAAATTATGCAATTAAAAAATTCTCCAACACAGTTGCCAAGAAGCCATTGCAAAAGAGGAATCAATGATCAGCTTCAAAGAACCTTAAATTAAAGGCAAAATATGCAGGGATTACACTTGCTTCTCTTTAATAAACCAATGTCAATCAAAACTTTCCCAAAAACCAGAAAAATAGACATAAACTAACTAATTGAATTTGAGGATTCAAAATTACCTATAAGTAGAATTTGTTCACTGCCGCTGTCAAAGCCTTCCATTTCTATGAGGAATTGTGTTTTCAGTCTTCTACTTGACTCGTGTTCTCCCTCTGACTTGCGCTGAAAAAAAAAACTTTTTCAGCAGAACATTCTACTCACCAGCAAGACTGACATTAATACGGTAGAACATACATTCCTCATATTCCAATGGATCAAATAGAATCCAAGCAGAAAGAAACAAATCTAAACCATTGACCTGCTTCACAGAATTTTCTTAGCAGATCTATGCAAGGGACTGTTACAGCAACCATAAGGTACCTGTACTACCACTTCAGGTTTGTCTTTAAAAGCCAGAAGATAGCCTACCTGAGAAAGAAGTGAATCTATTTCATCAACAAAAATTACAGCTGGTTGACGGCAACTGGCAACTCCAAAAAGGGCCCTCACTAGCTTTTCACCCTCGCCAATCTACAGTCATCAATTCAATTGAAATATTACATACAGTATTCGGGGTATAGATTGTGTCAACGAACAATCACACAACTAAAACAAAAGAATAGAAAACTTACCCACTTGCTTGTCAATGAACTCGCAGATATACTAAAGAAGGTTGCTTTTGCTTCACCAGCTATGGCTTTCCCAATCATTGTTTTTCCTGTTCCCTGATAAATAACAGGTAAGGGGTGTATTTTAAGCCAGTTATGTTTGAATGACCCCTATACAATAGGATTCAGTACTTACTGGGGGACCAAAGAGAAGAAGACCTTTTCCTGGGGAACGACAGCCTTTAAATATGTCAGGTCGAAGTAGAGGCCATATAACCATCTCCATCACACATTTTTTAGCATGCTCCAAACCAGCTACAACATTGTCAGGCATTGATTGTAAATTACAAAGAACTTCACAGATAAATAAAATGCCATGAGAAAAAATGAAACACGTAAGTTCTGATTTTACCAATATCATCCCACCGAACATTGGGATCACGATCCATAATCTCATTACTAACATGCTCAAGCAAACGAGGTTCCAAATTCCTTAATTTTTCAGGAAGCTCGCCATCTGGTCCGCATAGCATTTCCAAACTGAAAGCAGAGCAAGAAATAGTCATTAGGACATGCGCATTACCCTGACATAGTTCATAATTGAATTCCCAATCCTTGCCTCACCTGGTTAATAACAGATTTACAATCTAATCATGTGTGTTTGTGTCAGAGCGAGAGAGAGAGAGAGAGAGGAGGAGGAGGAGGAGGAGGAGGAGAATGATTGTTGAAACACAAAATGAACTTCTGAAAATGCTTTTGGTTACTTTTTACAGAACTTGCTTTTATTCAAAAGTACATTCAACAAAAACCTCCAAAATGCATCCTATATTGATGAAACATGCTATAATAGTTGAAGCTCCTCAGAAGATACTGGTTATTCCCACCTTAAAATCAACATTGCTGATTGCTGCCGCATATGAACGAGGATATACTTCAAGTTGTGCTTCCTATATTAATGATACAAATTTACATAACTCACCATGCCTTTGTAGATTCATCTAATGCATCGTCACTCTTTCCTTTGACCCTTGAAGTCATGTTTCCAACATTGCTCCCATTAGATCTAATAGGGGGAACAAAATTACCGCGGACTCCACGACGAGGAATACCATATGATTTTGCACCATAACCCCTAATGGAGGGACTGCTATCACTCTGAGGAGAGACTGGAGCACCTGATGATCCCACCAGCCCTCGTTGTTGCCTTACATCCATTTCCTAAGACAGCAGAGGCAGTGATCAACATTGATGCTTCTGAACAAAATGAAAGCTGGAGAAAAACTGGTTTAGTGTCCAAATAAATATTGTGAAAACTAATTAAAGTCTTATTCCACGCTGGGATCTTATTCGTTTTATACTCTTCCTCATACTATCTTTAGAAGGTCAATACATATCAGATATACACGAGTTAATGAGATGTTTCTACATCAGGTAGCCTGAGAATGGATGTAACCCTGTCCTGTGTAACAAAGAAAAGCGTCCAACTCCATATGTGGATGATGTGAATTTTCACCCATAGAGAAGAATAAACAAATAGGAAAATTTTCTCCCTTAATGCCAAATAATCACACAACAAAAACTGAGAAAAAGGGTTCATAGGGAAAATAAGTACCAATTTTGCTTTTGCAGTTACAAATCCATTTCCAGAAACATTGTCATTGACCTTTTCAGTGCCTGATGGTGACTTGGAATTGCTGTTTGTACGGCTGCTAATTTCGGTATGTGCACGTTTCTTCCCTAAAGCATTTCTATGTCCTCTTTCTTCCTCTTCAACTTTAACAGAATCGGAGAAACCATTACCCTTGGGAAGGTTGGAATACAAAGAAGGCTTTCCTACAATCATGCAGTCTTCAGAGCCATTACTTTTGGAGTTCAACCCACTCTTGGATGAACCATTGTTGGCCTTTAAGATGTTGTTTCCATACAAGGAAGCCAACTTTGCTTGTGTCATTACTTTTGATGCCTTGCAAATCAAGTTACCCTGTCTGTCTAGTCTGCCATCCTGAGACAATTTGAGATCTCAATTAGTTCACCTCATCCAGTGGACAACTCATAATTTTCTACTGACTGTGGAGGCAAAATATAGAAGACCTTGATCCAAAAAAAAGGGGTCACAAACAACTCAATAAAAGCTAATGTAAGGAGCATCCAATAAGATAAAGAAAAATTCTTACACAGGCCCTCTGTTAATGGATTAAGCAATAGTAGGAACATATGTGAAAGAAAAAAAAAAACTTCTGTGTTCCTTACCAATTCACTTGTAGCCCTTTCATTATATTGCTGCAGATTTGCTCGAAAATATTTTGATTGCTTAATCTTTTCTGTGTTTATGCCTCTTTTCAAGCTAAAAATACAGCCAGGAGCTCTGCCTGCCTGCTCAAATGCTCGGCTGAGAGTACATTGAATGCAAATCATCAACATTGAAAATCAGGAAGTATATATGATCTAGTGAAAAGTGGCATTCAACATTAATGCATAGTCCTTGTCAATGCACCCAACCAAAGATGCCAGACATTCCTCATAGTCCACATCCACATATATATTTGCTATGACAATGTGCATGATCATTTGCCCAAAATTCTTATGTGATGCTACAATCATTCATAAGCACCATGGAATTTCCAGTCATCAAGGTTTCAAACGACTTTATGTATAAATTATCACATGTCCAGTTATAGAAACGAATATATATTCTCTGCAATAGAATTCAGTGGTATTTTAGGTTTTCTAATCAAATGATTTGGCTTCAAATTAATTTTTGATTATATTAGTAATAAACTACTTATGGTCACTGTCAGATTTTAGATTCCAAATATAAATTGAAAAGTAAAAGAAACAAAGAAAGGATTTCAGTTTCAATCAATTTCTAGGACACCAACTTCTCATTAAATTTACATCATACAAGCACAAATGTAACCACAGACAATAAATTTAACAACTTCAATTTTAGTCAATCTCTAATTTTCAATTTTTTTAATATTATCAATATAACATGGACTTAGTATATTGAAAAAAAGAGCTAATTAATACAGGTAAACAAACAAAAAGAAATTAAATAAAAGCTACACACACTCCATTCACAATTAATAAAGCTCTAATCACAAAGGTATCCATCCAACAAGAATATCACATTGAAAACCAAAATTCAAAAAATAACCAACGTTTCAGACTTTAAATTCCAAAGAAAAAAAAATTCTCCAAGTCAAGCTTCAATTTCATGACGCTATTTCACAAGAAACTCAAATCATTCAAGCTCAATATATCTTGCACAATAAAACTAATATAACCAAATTAGACTAAGCAAACAGATAGATAATTAGATAGATAGATCATAAAGCCACTGCCACTCTTTAATTCAAATCTAATCAAGCTCTAATCAGATCCTACGAAATCCTAATTTAACTGGCTCAAATTAAAATGAAAAGAATTTCTGAAAAAAAACTCAATCTATTCAACAAAAACGTGAAAAACCCTAATAGACAGCCTCAAGATAGAATAATACAATAAAATTAAAAAAAAAAAAAACTCTACAGCGTTTACATTTAATGTGCTCAATTTGTAATCTGTACAAAGAATGCATATATTTGTACCGATCGGAGTCCGGAACGAGAGCGCGCCGAGCCTCATCAAGTTTGGCGACGGCTTGGCGGCGTATAGGGCGAGTGAGGATCTCATCGGCTTCGGACTGAGTTTGGGAGTCGAGGAAGCCGATGAGACGGAGGGTGAGAAGCCGAGCCGAGGAGAAATCGCGCTTGTCGATGAAGCAGTCAGCACCGAATTGCAGCGACTGAAGCCGCTTCAGGTTGTCGTCCACCTGCTTCCTCCAAGACACCGTCGTTTCGGAAGTTTCTCTAGATTCTTCTTCGTCCATTTCTCGCGGTTTCAACAATGGAGAAGAGAAAGCCTGTTTTTTATTTTCTTTTCCCGCCATCTTTTTTTTTTTGGTTTTCGGGAACTAGTACTACTGCTACACTGACATCGTGTTGGCTGTGTTTTGAACCTTGGCCTGGCCTGGCCTGGGTCTGGTGAGCGAGTGGAAAATGGCCCCGTTGTTCGGATAAATTACGAGATGGCTTACTGGAAATAATTTAATTGCTTCGAAAACAGAATTTAGAGGTTTGGGTTTTTTAAAAATTAACAGACAATATTTATTAATAATAATTTTATTATATTTAATTATTAATTAATTAATTTAAATAATAAAATAATTAAAATAATATTATATATAAATTTTACATATTAATAATCAAAAATTTTAAAAAAATTTTAAAAAATTAATAAAAAAATAAAATTATTTTTTTAAATTTGAAATTTTAATTGAATAAATATATTAATTTAATATTAATTTATTTTTGATTAGCTTTTTAAATTTAAAAAAATTATAAAATATTATTAATATATAAAATTTATATACATAAATTTATTTTAATTATTTTATTATAATAATAAAATATAATAATAATATTATTATTAAATATTATTAAT